>JALXFT010002008.1:0-85932 GCA_023376895.1 Aspiorhynchus laticeps | reverse complement strand
ATTCATCGCCTCGCCACGGGCAAACCGTTCGAGATATCAAAAATATCTGGCAATTTTGCGTCCCCAATGTCTTGAGATCATGTTCACCGAGTTTGGTGGCAATCGGGTGGTAATCTTCAGAGGAGTATATCAAATTCCAGAGCTTGGTTTTTTTTTAAACAGCCCTGAATAGCCGACTTCCTGTTGGGCGGAGCCTATGACATGCAGTGTGAAATTTGTTCGGCTCAATGAGATTCTATGTGTACCGAGTTTTATATGAATATGTGCAAGCATGTGTGAGCTATACATCAAGTTTTCAAACTGTGTTCTAGGGGGGCGCCGTAGAGCCCCTGTGGCGCGCCCCGCGGTCCCAGCCTCTGTGGCGTCCGGACGCCAACAGATTCCAACGTGCGTGCGAATTTTCAAGAGTTTTTGAGCACGTTAAGACCCCCAAAAGTTGCCGGATGGTTGAATAAAAAAAAAAAATAAAAAAAAAAAAAAATAATAATAATCCTTTGGAAATCAATAGGGCCCTGCGCCTTACTGGCTTGGGCCCTAATAATAATAAACAGAGCAGATTCAATAGGGTCCTCGCACCATCGGTGCTCGGTCCCTAATAATAATAAACAAAGCAGATTCAATAGGGTCCTCACACCATCGTGCTCGGGCCCTAATAAAAGAATACACGGATGTAAAGAGACTAGGTGGTATTTTCTTCTCATCATGGTCGCAACTGGCCGCTAGGCCAGAGCACATGGCGCTTAAAGAGCAGCGTCAAAACGCATGGCAAAAGAGAAGAGTTTTACAGAGGACAAAGAGCATTTTAAGAATAGTAAGAGATTTTAAGAGAGAGGACAAAGAGTAAAAAGATTCAAGAGAAGCTTCAAGAGCGTCAAGAGCATTTTAAGAGAGATTCAAGAGCTTCTAAGAGCATTTTAAGAGAGAGGACAAAGAGTAAAAAAGATTCAAGAGAAGATTCAAGAGCGTCAAGAGCATTTTAAGAGAGATTCAAGAGCTTCTAAGAGCATTTTAAGAGAGAGTGTTTGATGGTGTCCTGAGGTTTTAAACTCGGCTTGTGGACACCTAATGCTTGTCTTGACCAATTAGATACTGTTCAGGCTCAGGGTGTTGCTTTGTTTCTGCCCCCAATCATAAATCATGTTATGTTATCTGGTCCGAATTTTCCAAGCTCTTGCAAAGTATACTTTTTGGATGTGATTTTATAACAAGACTATGATACATTTGACAAAGAATTGATTGGAAGAAACGTTTAAAGTATGATTTTTCACACTCATACATACCAAACATGAATATTAATCTCGGGCCCTAATAAAAGAATACACGGATGTAAAGAGACTAGGTGGTATTTCTTCTCATCATGGTCGCAACTGGCCGCTAGGCCAGAGCACATGGCGCTCAAAGAGCAGCGTCGAAACGCATGGCAAAAGAGAAGAGTTTTAGAGAGGACAGAGCATTTTAAGAAGAGTAAGAGATTTTAAGAGAGAGGACAAAGAGTAAAAATGATTCAAGAGAAGATTCAAGAGCGTCAAGAGCATTTTAAGAGAGATTCAAGAGCTTCTAAGAGCATTTTAAGAGAGAGGACAAAGAGTAAAAAAGATTCAAGAGAAGATTCAAGAGCGTCAAGAGCATTTTAAGAGAGATTCAAGAGCTTCTAAGAGCATTTTAAGAGAGAGCGTTTGATGGTGTCCTGAGTTTTTAAACTCGGCTTGTGGACACCTAATGCTTGTCTTGACCAATTAGATATGTTCAGGCTCAGGGTGTTGCTTTGTTTCTGCCCCTAATCATAAATCATCTTATGTTATCTGGCCCGAATTTTCCAAGCTCTTGCAAAGTATACTTTTTGGATGTGATTTTATAACAAGACTATGATACATTGACAAAGAATTGATTGGAAGAAACGTTTAAAGTATGATTTTTCACACTCATACATACCAAACATGAATATTAATCCTTCAGCTATTCAATAATGATTAAAAAGACATACATAATATTTGATTGAAACGAGGAGGATAGTCAAATGTGTGGGTTACATACATAATATGCAGTTATGCATAGAAATGATTAGTTTCATTAAAAATGAAAATGAAAGTCTTTTAGGATGATTTTTGTAGCATATGGAGAAAAGAGTCTCTGTTACAAAGGAATTCCAGTGTGGTCTGTCTCTTTGTGTGGGGGTAGTCCATCTAAGCAAGTCTGTTTCTGTGGTTTTTCCAGCGTGGAACCCATGTGATGGTCATCTGGTGACCATTAATCTTGATTACTTGCCCCAAATTTGACAGTCTCCTTAATGAATTGGAATTATCAATAAGTGTCCTTTTGTTTTAATGTTGCAAGCCGTTCTGTGAACGAATTGGTTAGTTTGCTTGCTTCAGACGGGCTGAGCTAGGAATCTGATTTACGACGTTTCCTTGGTCTTCTCTCTCTGGAATGTTAGCTCCTCAGGTTTTCAATGTTCTGATCGCATCTGAAAGTCTCTGATATTCTACAGCTGTGAGACGGTCAGAGCGCGGGTGTGGGGTGTCAGACAAGGCTTTTGCTTTTCAAATCTGCAGTTAAACTCATTCAGGTCTTCAGCCAGTTGTTTATTGGCCTCAGTGCTGGGGGATGGGGTCTTGTAGCTGGTGATGGCTTTCAGGCCTTTCCACACTGATGTAGAGTTGTTGCTTGAATGCTGTTTTTTTTAGCTTTCCAGAGTAGTTTTTCTTTGCCACTCTTATCTCCTATTTAGTGTGTATTTGGCCTGTTTGTACAAGGCTTTGTCCACACTCCTGTAGGCGTCCTCTTTGGCCTGGCGAAGCTGTTTGAGTTTAATAATAAAGAAATAAAAATAATTGGAAAAACAATTCTGGCTGCTACTACTTTCGCTTTTTTGTGCATGGATGATTAAATACAGACAAAATTACATCAAAATGCAAAATGCAAAATAGGATTTGACGAATATCCTAGTAAACACAGTCGGTTAGGCATACGTCTTAACAAACAGTTGAGCAAGAAAACGCATGTGTATCAGTATATTAATTCCGTGCTTTCGTTCTTAAAGTGAATGCAAATTAACAATAAACCTAATGCTGTCAAAGAAAAATACAAGTGCTCACTGCTCCTTATTAAAATTACCTTTGTAACATCAAAAATGATTAATCTATATTTAATTTATACAGTGAAAACTATGCAGTTATTTTACATTTGATTTTTACATTCCTGTAGCGTACCTGAAAATTTATTTTAGACTGAGCTGAAAAAACCTGAAAAGCACTGTTTATTGAACTTGTGTCTTTGTTCTATTGTATTTATTTTCTGCTATTGCTTGTAATTTGGTTATCTGTAGAAAAGATTTTTAGCACTGAGTCCATACAGTAGTTGATGTTCACTTGGATTTTTTTTCCCCATCTAGGGGAAATAATTAATACTTGGTCATTTATAATTGTATGGTAAAATGTAGGGTATAAATCGGATGGTTCGTCATGATACGATACCCAGCGATACATTTGCCGTTACCTCACAAAATTCTACGATACGATTAAGATTCGATTCGATACAGGAGTATAACGATCGATGTATCAATATTATGATATTATATACCTATTTTTAACAACCATCTTGTTATGGGGTTGACGAGACGTGAGACGAGAGGATCCATCTGCAAGGCTTTATTGTGAAACATGGTCAATAACACAAGCAGGGTCAGTAACTGGTAAACAGGTATGGCAGGGGCAAAACACAGAGCAGTCCGTTGAACAAGCGTGGGTCGGCGATCAGCGTACAGTATCCAGAGGGCTAGGCATAGAGATAATCCAAGGTAACGAGCAATAATCCAAACGAGGTGATATCAGAGTCCAAAGGGCAAAGCAGAGAGAATATCCAGAAATATGGGCAGAATCAAACACGGGTAAACAAACTAGGAAACAGGAAACGCTTTGTAGGTAGCTATGCTAACAATACTCGGCGACGAGTGTGAGAGAAAGTCCATAGTTTATATAGTGTGTGTGATTGGGTGATGGTGATGTGAGATTGTTTTCAGGTGTGTGCGTGATCAGTGCAGACAGCGGTGTTGGTGCAGTGGATGATGGGAAATGTAGTCCGTGAGTGATCTGTGACTGACTGTGTGGTGTGAAAGTCCATGTGATGGGTGAGTGACCTCTAGAGGTGAATGACCGGAAGTTCATGGCCTGGATTTGTGACATAGCCCCCCCCAAAGGAGCGGCTTCCAGACGCTCCTAAACAATCCTAGGAGGGCGGTGGAGCGGAGGCGGAACAGGGGGAGGGACGGAGGGCCAGGTCCATGTGGAAGCCAGGGCGGAGAGGATGGAACTGGAACCCACCAGGAAGGAGCAGGCAGATCTGGAGCCCACCAGGGCGGAGCAGATGGACCCGGAGCCCACCAGGGAGGAGCAGACAGAACTGGAGCCCAACAGGGCAGAGCAGACAGGACTGGAGCCCCCCAGGGCGGAGCAGACGGACCTGGAGCCCACCAGGGCGGAGCGGACGGGACTGGAGCCCCCCAGGGCGGAGCAGACAGACCTGGAGCCCACCAGGGCGGAGCGGACGGGACTGGAGCCCCCCAGGGCGGAGCAGATGGCGACTGGAGCCCCCCAGGGCGGAGCGGACGGGACTGGAGCCCCCCAGGGCGGAGCAGACCGGACCAGAGACCACCAGACCGGTGTAGGACCGTAGACAAGGCAGGGAACCATGTCTGAGATCTGGGGGAAACAGAGACAGACAACACAGGGAGAGTAGAGACAGACAACACAGGGAGAGTCTTCCTGGTCTCAGGGGCCGTGGCAGAGCAGGTCTGGGAATCACAGGCGGCCTCCATAGCCGTGCCAGGGCAGGACAGGAAATCCCAGATGGCCTCCGTAGCCGTGACGTCGGGGCAGGACAGGAAATCAGAGACGACCTCCATAGCAGTGACAGGGTTGGACAGGGTATCGCAGACGGCCTCCATAGCCATGACAGGGCCGGACAGGGAATCACCAACGGCCTCCATAGCCGTGACAGGGCAGGATAGGGAATCACAGACGGCCTCCTTAGCCGTGTCAGCACAGGGCGAGCGTTCACAGGCGGCCTCCTTAGCCGTGACAGGGCAGGACAAGGATTCATAGACCGCCTCCATGGCCGGGGCAGGACAGGGCGTGAGTTCATAGACGGCCTTCATGGCCGGAACAGGACAGGGTGAGAGCTCACAGGCGGCCTTCATAGCCGTGACAGGACAGGGTGAGAGTTCACAGAAGGATACCACCGACACCTCTGGAGGTTCTGCAGCTAATGCCGCCACCTCTGGAGGTTCTACGGTGGTAACATGACCGGCTGAGAGTACATTGCTGGGCGCTGCCACCTTGCAAGGGGCTGGGGCGAGCACCACCGCTTGGGAAGGTTCTGCAGCATGTGCCGCCACCTCTGGAGGGTCTATGGTGGTAACATGACCGGCTGAGAGTACAATGCTGGGCGCCACCACCTTGCAAGGGGCTGAGGCGAGTAGCACCGCTTGGGGAGGTTCTGCAGCGGACGCCATCCCCTGGGGCAGTTCAGTGATGGTGTATGTGGCCCAAATGCAACATAACGCGATCCCCATCCTGGGAAGCGCTTCAGACAGGGTAATCAGTTCAGGGACAGGAGGGTCAAAGTGAGTGGATTTGGGGATACCAGCAGTGCGTACAGACACCAGCTGTGCATCCCTCACGCTGGATATCAACCGGAGAACTCAAAGGACTGACCTTAAGTCTCTGGGTGGGATAGGCTCTGGCTGAGGAGCTGAGACGTGAAGAGGCTCTGGCTGAGGAGCTGAGACGTGAAGAGGCTCTGGCTGAGGAGCTGAGACATGAAGAGGCTCTGGCTGAGGAGCTGAGACGTGAAGAGGCTCTGGCTGAGGAGCTGAGACGTGGCGTGACTCTGGCTGGTCAGCTGTGACGTGACGTGACTCTGGCTGGTCAGCTGTGACATGACGTGACTCTGGCTGGTCAGCTGTGACATGACGTGACTCTGGCTGGTCAGCTGTGAGTTGGGTGAGTTCATGATTATCCACAGTGGCTTGATGTGACTCGGGATGACGAGCTGAGACGTGGTGTGACTCTGGCTGGAGAGCTGAGACGTGGTGTGACTCTGGCTGGAGAGCTGAGACGTGGTGTGACTCTGGCTGGTGTGTTGTGCTTTGGTTGGAGTCGTGACGGTCAACTGTGGCTTGGTTTGACTCGTGACGATCACTTGTGACCTGGCCTGACTCGTGACGATCAACTGTGGCTTGGCTTGACTCGTGACGATCAACTGTGGCTTGGCTTGACTCGTGACGATCAACTGTGGCTTGGCTTGACTCGTGACGATCAACTGTGGCTTGGCTTGACTCGTGACGATCAACTGTGGCTTGGCTTGACTCGTGACGATCAACTGTGGCTTGGCTTGACTTGTGACGATCAACTGTAGCTTGACTTGGCTCTTTAACATCAGCGGCAACTTGACTTGGCTCTTTAACATCAGCGGCAACTTGACTTGGCTCTTTAACATCAGCTGGGACTTGACTTGGCTCTTTAACATCAGCTGGGACTTGACTTGTCTCTTTAACATCAGCTGGGACTTGACTTGGCTCTTTAACATCAGCTGGGACTTGACTTGGCTCGTGACTGGCAGCAATGACGCTACGGGGTGTTGTTGTGGCCGCCATTTTGTGAGCGTGCTCTAGCGCGGCTGTGATCACACAATTGGGTGCGGTGTCTCGTTCCTCCGCGACCCCCACAGTGAATGCTGAACCAACCGTCAATAAAGCATAGTCCAGGAAATGACTTAGTGACAAACGAGGGCCATTTTGAATTATTTTTGCTTTCAACGGCTGGTTAAGGCCATCACAGAAAAAGCCTATTAATAAACAGTCCGGTAAATCTGAGCCATCAGCCAAAGCCAAATATTCCGTGATGTAACCCTCAAGTGATCGAGTTCCCTGCTTGAGGGCTAGTAACAGGGTCGCTGTATCCATACCTGACCAATGTTGGTTGGGAAAGCTGCTGGATCCTTGTTCGGCCGAGTATTCTGTTATGGGGTTGACGAGACGTGAGACGAGAGGATCCATTTGCAAGGCTTTATTATTAAACATGGTCGAATTCAGGCAGGGTCAGTACACAGCAAACAGGTATGGCAGGGGCAAAACACAGAGCAGTCCGTAGAGCAAGCGTGGGTCGATGATCGGCGAACAGTATCCAGAGGGCTAGGCAGAGAGATAATCCAAGGTAACGAGCAATAATCCAAACGAGGTGATATCAGAGTCCAAAGGGCAAAGCAGAGAGAATATCCAGAAATACGGGCAGAATCAAACACGGGTAAACAAACTAGGAAACAGGAAACACTTTGTAGGTAGCTATGCTAACAATACTCGGCCGAGTGTGAGAGAAAGTCCATAGTTTATATAGTGTGTGTGATTGGGTGATGGTGATGTGAGATTGTTTTCAGGTGTGTGCGTGATCAGTGCAGACAGCTGTGTTGGTGCAGTGGATGATGGGAAATGTAGTCCGTGAGTGATCTGTGACTGACTGTGTGGTGTGAAAGTCCATGTGATGGGTAAGTGACCTCTAGAGGTGAATGACCAGAAGTTCATGGCCTGGATTTGTGACACATCTACATTTTTATTAACTCACAAATGCAACCAAAATATATAGTATGAACATTTATCTGAAATTTTCACATCCTGTACCTCAATTGGCCTTTCACAACAAAAAATAATAGGCCTACACTTTTTTTTTTATAATAAAGAAAATAAACCATCCGATTTATACCCCTACAATTTACCATACGATTATAAATGACCAAGTATTAAGTTATTTCCCCTCGATGGGAAAAAAAATCCAAGTGAACATCAGTCAGTACTCAATATTAATTTAAACTCCATATTTAAACTGCTTTAAATATGACTGCTGCTTATTTCCTGTGCACTTCAATACTGGTTTGCACTTATCTGTAGACGCGTCTGTCTGCTTATTGAGTTTATTTAACCCATCGCAATTTATTGAAACTGTGTGAACTAGTGTAACTACTCACCTTAGTGTTGTTCTAATCTAAAGGCTTATTACTTAACACAAAAAAATTTGTGCTCGCACTTGCCAATTTAATGGCAGAGAATGGTGACTTTAGTTTTAGGTTTTTTTTGTTTTTAAACAGATGCATATCTATCGTAAAATAATCCCATGCATCTCGTGGCGTATATTCCAAGCATTCTGAAGGTATACTGTGGGTTTGGTAAAAAAACAAACCAAAATGGCAAGTTAAATATTTTCTGAAAATCTTGCGTTGCAGTCCTGTGTGCGAGTGCGCAGCAGCTCACGCCATGCACAAGTGCATACCCTTTTGAGATATCAATTATAATCAGTTTTAATGAAACAAGACTACATTATAAAACTCTAACAGTAGGCTATATCTGGTGTTCTCTGGTTGTCAGTCAGAATGGCAGTTTGTGATGAGTGGGGCGGGGCCGAGAGCCGTGGGAACGGAGCGAGACCGGTGGAGTTAATGATAATGAACGACACCTGCGCCACTCACCGGTCTCGAGTCCCACGGAGGAGCTCCGGAAGGATAAAAGGAGGAGCGATGACAGTGGAAGACGAGAGAGGACCAGGCCTGGATTTTATTTGGTGTTTTGTGTGCGGCAGTCGTCCGTGAGGGGCTGCCGCTTTACTTTTGTGTTTGTTTATTTTTATTAAAGTATTTTGAATGTTCGCCGGTTCCCGCCTCCTTCTTCCCGATCTACGAACTTTGTTACATTGGTGCCGAAACCCGGGAGGAAGGAGGGACATGCTGTCAGAAGAAGCCCTCGCTGCTGAGGGGATCGCGGTGCTGAGGAGGTCGGGCAGCACGGAGAAGCGGAGACCGCCAGTGGCTGCCCGAGGCGGTGGTGCTGGAACGATAGAAGATCAGGTGGGACGGAAGGCTCGCTGCCGTGCTCCTGGGTCGAGGAGGGGTGGCTGCCGTCCAAGAGGGAGCGGAGGAGTCGGCGCCGTTCGCCAGGAGGCCGGAGCCTGCTGCCATCCGCCATGTCTGGGGAGGAGCAGGGAACGGGGGACTCGCTGCCAGCTACCCTCGACCGGAGGAGCTATCGCCGTCCGCCAGGAGGCGGAGGAGCGTTAGGCCGTCCACCAAAGATGTCCAGTACCATCGCATGGCACCGCGAGTGAGAGCCTCTCAGCTGGTTGAGGACCGAGCGGCAGTGTGTCGGGGAACCGGACCGAGAATTTTTTTTTTTTTTTCTCTCTCCCCTCTCTCGTCTCTGTCTCTCCTCATCCTTCCGTCTCCTTTTCTCTCGCCTCGTCTGTCCTTACCCCCAGGTACGCCGCGGCCGCCCGGACGGGCCCCCCCAGGAGGGGGGGGGAGTAGAGCGCAGTCTCGGGAGTACCCCCCGGCCTGCAAGGGGCGATGGGGGTATGTGATGAGTGGGGCGGGGCCAAGAGCCGTGGGAACGGAGCGAGGCCGGTGGAGTTAATGATAATGAACGACACCTGCGCCACTCACCGGTCTCGAGTCCCACGGAGGAGCTCCGGAAGGATAAAAGGAGGAGCGATGACAGTGGAAGACGAGAGAGGACCAGGCCTGGATTTTATTTTGTGTTTTGTGTGCGGCAGTCGTCCGTGAGGGGCTGCCGCTTTACTTTTGTGTTTGTTTATTTTTATTAAAGTTGTTTGAATGTTCGCCGGTTCCCGCCTCCTTCTTCCCGATCTACGAACTTTGTTACACAGTTGTTGCGTGAACATTATAGGCCTATATATACCAAGCCAATTTATTATTCTTTCCTTTTTGTCTTATTGTTTAAAATATGTATTTTGAAAAGAATTAATGAATTACTTAATTAAACAGACTTACTGGGTGAGCAGGGTTGGCTATGACAGCCATCATATACCCTGCCATGATGCCCAGCTGATGCAAAGAACAGAATTTATATCTACACAGAAGAAAGCCCTGTCTAGACTCTGCCCCGGTACGAGTTGTGTCAAGCTATTCATTAGTCTGTTTGTTTGATGAAAAAAGATTAAATGTAGTTGCAATGAATGCGTTAAGAATCCATACAACTGCAGCAGCGGAGGACTATTATGCGTGAAAACTGTGGAAGAACTGATGACAGCACGGTTTGATCTTTGACTGGCCAATCAGCAGAAAGGGGCGTTTAATTCCCGCCCACGTGTAGAAATCGAATATTCAAGCTGTTTATGAATTTTTCTACCCCTGAACGAAAAACGATAAATTAAGCTGAATTCTTGTTTCATTTTTTTGGGAAAAGAATGAAAAAGGAGCCCTTTTTTAATTTTTCTACTTTCTATATTAAATCAAAAAAACGAATGAACGAATGATACACGGATTCCAAAAGAATTGCCGATTGAATTGCTCCAGAATATATTGTGCATTCAGTAGGACAAAGTAAATCTCCATGTTATATTTGAGGTGGTTTGTTACATGCATAATACATTTATTCTGATGAGAAATCAGGAAATATACAACCACAGCTGAATCCATTAAGCTTTAAAATATCAAGCTTCTGACAATGTCTTGAGGGAAGAAAAAAACACAACAGAGGAAGAGGTTTCTGATGACAAAAACCAGACCAGTTATGATACTCAGTGGATGCGGAGTAACACTCTGTGGTTAAAGTTAAAAACCTTTCTGCCTGAAGCTTTAAAGAACATACAAACACACACACACACACACACACACACACACACTACATTTATGTAAACCCACTTTTTGTTGTTTCGCAAGTCTGCAATTTATTGTCATGTTAGCCCCTTTAACTGTGTCCCATGCTGTTGTGTGAAACTCGTGATTCTTTGTTGTAATCGGTGCATTATCACTTCTGTCATTGTACGTTTTCCTAATCATCATGGACTGTCTGCACGTGTCCACTCTCCGCTCCGTGCCGCTCATGATTGTGACTGAGCCGATCTAGTCTGTTTAGGCTGCATTTATCCTGCAGGTCTTGATGCCTAATTCCAATTTGTTGACTATATCTGATGTTTTTGCTGACCATCTTGTATCTTCTTCTAAAATGACCCATATCCAATATCTGCATTTACACTGTACAATTGGCCAAACAACACAATGTAGACATACTGACCAGAAAATCTCCATTGAGGTGTTGATTTCTGATGTACCGATCCAGATCATTGATCAGACCAGACTGTGTGAAGCAGATAAGCATAGTTTTTCCTCCATGCCAACTCCAGCTTAAAGACATACATTAACACCTGTTTTTATTATTCATTTCTCAGTACCTGAGAAAGACACAATTATAACATATTATGTGAATACATATTTACACATTTTATTTATACAGCTGTATATAATGTACATAATGCACAAATCTGTACATAAGTATTCTGTTCCAGATGTATACCACAATACTAATATTATTTATTTTCTACTTCTTTTCTTAGTCTTATTTAAAAGTTATTTCTGTTCCCATGTCATATATACATACAAACATATATGTATGCACAATCTGAATACTGTAGCACATGTTGAACACCCTCAGACTCATCACCGTCAAACTGATTTGATGCCGATCACTTCTTACATGTACTGTATTTGTGCAGATCTGAGAGATGACTGTCTAGGGGAGGAAGTCTTTTGTCAGAAGACTAAGAAACTGCTATAGTATAACAAATATGGTCATTATTAATGCTGTCATGCAATGTGGCTGAGGATGCTGAATTTATTGATTGATTGATTTTTACTGTAAATATGCTGTATTTTGTGATCATATTCAAATCTTTGGCATTTTAACCTTTTATTTTCTAGTGCCTTTCATCTACAGAAGATCTCTTTACAGTAGAAATACTCTAAAAGACATCGACTTGTAAAATGATTCCTGATTCAGGTTTATGTAGTTTGTGTATTTGTTAGGTTTGTGTGTCATAAGCTAAAGTTTGATTATGACACTAGATAATATGATATGGTAACACTTTATAAGTATACAGTAAGTCAAGTCACCTTTACAATTTACATGTATCACTACATCAAGATCCAGTAATGAGAATGATGTACAGTTTATCAGAACATCACTGAAGAGCAGGACTACACTATTAACCAGAGTCTGACTAAACCAAAGCTGAAGCTGAAGCAGACTCAAGGACTGATGTGGTGCTTCACAAATATCACTGTCTGCAATGAAACACCTTTGGTTTAAATTCTGATGTCATGTAATGGTTTTATATCACAAATGTAATGGTTGTACATTTTAATGTTGCGGTTGCATGTGCATTAAGCATTCATTATGTTAATGCATCTTTGTTTATTTGCTCATTATCTGACACAATCACTCTCCATTCACCACTGTTTCCGGAGTGAATTCAGACTATAAAAGAACGACCATCAGCTCACAGACACCATCATCTACTGATGAACATCTTCAAGCCACAGTCTGATCCAGGTGAGATCATGTGTATATTGTTTAATGTAGCTTTGGGGGTTTTCTTTCAGGTCCTTGTCTGAGCCACTTCTCATTTTAGAGGTTGTTCAATAATAAGGTTATCAGCTCATGAATATCATCATCTGTCTTGTAATTGTCATTATGATTGCAGATCATGTTATCTCATGTATGAGTTCATATGGTGTTAACTTATTTGTATTTCAGCCTCTGGTAAAAGGCTGTGCTATTTCAGTTTTATTATCAGCACTGAGTGGATTAACTACACAGATTTCTGTTTGCTAAAAAAAACAGCTGAGTTCACAAAGCAGCAAGAGAATTAGGAAAGTCAGAGCATTTGTGCTTTCTCTTAGTGTTTGCAGGTTTCTTATTTGACTGAAGAAGTGAAAAACACTGGAAAATAAACTAGAAAGCATTTTTAGTGTACTCTGTTTTTTTAATTTAGAGTGTTCCACATAAACTACCCTTTTTCAGCCTTAATTACAGTTTAACAGTCATTACAAATAATTTATATGACATCGACTGAGTGAACCTTTGAGTTTTTAATTAGTGTTGGAGCTAAACTCTTGTCTAGTCTTGAGTTAGACCCTCACACATCTGCTTCTGTGGATTCCTGCAGGAAAAGTCTGTTTATTTTATTTGTCATTAATGTTATTGTGTTCTACTCACCGCTCTCGTCTTATTTCAGCATATGTTATAACTGTTGCTTAATAAACACCATTCACTGTAGCTTCCCCAGTTGTCTTGCTCCTTACATGACAGTAAGAAAACACTATTCAAATTAAAAATGTTACAGTTAAACTTGTCTACTAAATGGACTAACAGTTTATTCACTTTTGTTTGTATCTGAACTATGTTCTCCATCAGATCAACAGCGTTTGGAGTGTTTTTACGGTGTGGAGCTCTTCAAACACTGCAGTGGAGAATATGATGCTGAACGTTCTCCTTTGACTTCTCTGTGGAAAAAGAAACACAAACCAACTGGACAAGTTCTGTCATAAATGTAAGTTGTTCAGTAATTATTACATGTTCATTGAACTATTTTATTAAAGCAATATCATACTAGCAGTTGTGCTGTGATACTGAATATTCAGAACAACAACATACTTATGATATTGTTTAAATAAAAGATTTTATGGGCAGAGGGATTTCAATGTTTATTTTTAAAGTTAACCCTGGTAAAAAAAAGTAATATTTAAAATACATTTATTTCATACTAAGTATAGATCAAATCTATTAACATTTTTACTGACAAATCACCCGAGACTTACTGATATTAAAATGAAACTTTATTTGGAGTACTACTTGCACAATTCACATTTCTTATTAAGCCTGAAATGTGTTTTAAATGGTTAGTTCACACAAAAATTTAAAATCTGTCATCATTCGTTAACCCTCATGTTGTTCCAAAACCTGTAAGACTTTCTTCACATTCAGAACACAACCGAAGATATTTTTAATGAAATCTGATGCCGCATTTACACTGTATGGTTCAAGTGACCCAATTCTGATGTTTTCCCTCCCATGTGGCACAGATCGGATATGGCCCACGACCGTGTAAGCAGGGAAAAATCACATGGATTCCGATATTCTCAGATCAGTTTCAGGCCTCATTCATATGTGGAAATAAATGAGATATGAATCGGATACTTCCATTTGCGCCTGCCGTGTAAGTGGTCAGATCGGATATTCCCCTGTAAATGCGACTCCTACGTCACTGAAAAGTGATTTTTTTTTCAACATTTAGTGGTACAGACATACCTGTAACAAAAGAAACATCTCTAGTTGAGTAGCAGAGTATTAATTTTGTTCGTTTGTGTTAAATAAAAGACAATCTGATGCTGACGTGTGCTGCTGTTGCTGGCTCGAGCACAGATGAGGGCTTCAGCCCCATTCATTCCATTGAAGCCACAAAATAAAATGCACACAAACATGTCCCTGCCTTTGATATACAATCACTAATGCGTTCATCAGTGATTGCATATCAAAGGCTAATTTGATTTACAAACACAGAAGGTATGACATATTTAACAATATCTACCACTGAGTATTATTCCACTCACAAGCTTCCAGCGGAGCTGCGTACATCAGTCCTGAAGAATTTGCTCTAGGCTATATAATAGTTTGATGTATAGATGTAACTATTGCATTAAAAATGTTTCTATATGAATTCCATGTCAATAAATTAAACTCAGTGTATGTCACAAATCCAAGCCATGAACTTCCGGTCATTCACCTCTAGAGGTCACTCACCCATCACATGGACTTTCACACCACACAGTCAGTCACAGATCACTCAAGGACTACATTTCCCATCATCCACTGCACCAACACAGCTGTCTGCACTGATCACGCACACACCTGAATACAATCTCACATCACCATCACCCAATCACACACACTATATAACTCTGGACTTTCTCTTGCACTCGGCCGAGTATTGTTAGCCTAGCTGCATACAAAGCGTTCCCAGTGTTTCCTAGTTAGATTTCTTGTGTTTTGATTCCTGCCTGTGCTCCTGGATTATTCTCTCTGCCTAGCCCTCTGGATTAAGTTTGCCGATCGTCGACCCACGCTACTCTTCGGATTGCTCTGTGTCTTGCCTGTGCCATACCTGTCTGCTGTTCATTGACCCTGCCTGTTTTGACCATGTTTGATAATAAAGCCTTGCAAATGGATCTGCATGTCTCACGTCTCATCAACCCCGTAACAGAATACTCGGCCAAACAAGGATCCAGCGGCTTTCCCAACCAACATTGGTCAGGTATAGATACAGCGATCCTGTTACTAGCCCTCAAGCAGGGAACTCGATCACTTGAGGGTTACATCACGGAATATTTGGCTTTGGCTAATGGCTCAGATTTACCAGACTGTTTATTAATAGACTTTTTCTGTGATGGCCTTAACCAGCCGTTGAAAGCAAAAGTAATTCAAAATGGCCCTCGTTTGTCATTAAGTCATTTCCTGGATTATGCTCTGTGGACTGTGGGTTCAGCATTCACTGTGGGGGTCGCGGAGGAACGAGACACCGCACCCAATTGTCACAGCCGCGCTAGAGCACAGCCGCGCTAGAGCACGCTCACAAAATGGCGGCCACAACAACACCCCGTAGTGTCATTGCTGCCAGTCACATACCAAATCAAGTCTCAGCTGATGTTAAAGAGCCAAGTCAAGTCTCAGCTGATGTTAAAAAGCCAAGTCAAGCCACAGCCTATGTTAAAAAGCCAAGTCAAGCCACAGCCTATGTTAAAAAGCCAAGTCAAGTCACAGCCTATGTTAAAAAGCCAAGTCAAGCCACAGCCTATGTTAAAAAGCCAAGTCAAGTCGCCGCTGATGTTACAGAACCAAGTCAAGCCACAGCCTATGTTAAAAAGCCAAGTCAAGTCGCCGCTGATGTTACAGAACCAAGTCAAGTCACAGCCTATGTTAAAAGGTCAAGTCAAGCCACAGTAAAGCCAAGCCACCAGTGATCTTCGTGAGTCAAGCCAAGCCACAGTTGATCGTCACGAGTCAAGCCAGGCCACAGTTGATCGTCACGAGTCTAACCAAAGCACAGTTGATCATCACAAGTCAAGCCAAGCCACCAGTGATCTCCGTGAGTCAAGCCAAGCCACAGTTGATCGTCACGAGTCAAGCCAAGCCACAGTTGATCGTCACGAGTCCAACCAAAGCACAGCGCTCCAGCCAGAGTCTCTTCGTGCCTCAACTCTCCAGCAAGAGTCACACCACGTCTCAGCTCTCCAGCCAGAGTCACACCACGTCTCGGCTCATCATCCAGAGTCACACCAAGCCACTGTGGATCATCATGAACTCACCCAACTCACAGCTGACCAGCCAGTCACGCCACGTCACAGCTGACCAGCCAGAGTCACGCCACGTCACAGCTGACCAGCCAGAGTCACGCCACGTCACAGCTGACCAGCCAGAGTCAGACCACGTCACAGCTCCTCAGCCAGAGCCTCTTCACGTCTCAGCTCCTCAGCCAGAGCCTCTTCACGTCTCAGCTCCTCAGCCAGAGCCTATTCCACCCAGAGATTTAAGGTCAGTCCTTCGAGTTTCCTGTTTGATATCCAGCGTGAGGGATGCACCGCTGGTGTCTGTACGCACTGCTGGTATCCCCAAATCCACTCACTCTGGCCCTCCTGTCCCTGAACTGATGTCCCTGTCTGAAGCTCTTCCCATGATAGGGATCGCTTTATGTTGCATTTGGGCCGCCTGTCCTGTCACGGCTAGGAAGGCTGTCTATGAGCTCTCGCCCTGTCCTGCCCCGGCCATGGAGGCCGTCTATGAACTCTCGCCCTGTCCTGTCACGGCTATAGAGGCCGCCTGTGATTCCATGTCCTGCCCAGTCACGGCTGTGAAGGCCGCCTGTGATTCCTTGTCCTGCCCAGTCACGGCTATAGAGGCCGCCTGTGATTCCTTGTCCTGCCCAGTCACGGCTATAGAGGCCGCCTGTGATCCCATGTCCTGCCTAGTCACGGCTGTGAAGGCCGCCTGCGAGTCTTTGTCCTGCCCAGTCACGACTATAGAGACCGCCTGTGATTCCATGTCCTGCCCAGTCACGGCTGTGAAGGCCGCCTGTGATTCTTTGTCCTGCCCAGTCACGGCTATAGAGGCCGCCTGTGATTCCTTGTCCTGCCCAGTCACGGCTATAGAGGCCGCCTGTGATCCCATGTCCTGCCTAGTCACGGCTGTGAAGGCCGCCTGCGAGTCTTTGTCCTGCCCAGTCACGACTATAGAGACCGCCTGTGATTACATGTTCGGCCCAGTAACGACTATAGAGGCCGCCTGTGAATTCCTGTCAGGTCCTGTCACGGCTATCAAGGCTGCCTGTGATTCCCTGTCCTGCCCTGTCACGGCTAGGGAGGCCGTCAGTGATTCCCCGTCCGGCCCTGTCACTGCTATGGAGGCCGTCTGGGATTTCCTGTCCTGTCTTGGCACGGCTATGGAGGCCGCCTGTGACTCCCAGACCTGCTCTGCCACGGCCCCTGAGACCAGGAAGGCTCTCCCTGTGTTGTCTGTCTCTACTCTCCCTGTGTTGTCTGTCTCTGCTCTCTCTGTGTTGTCTGTCTCTGTTTCCCCCCAGATCTCAGACTCAGACATGGTTTCCTGCCTGGTCTACGGTCCTACTCCGGTCTGGTGGTCTCTGGTCCCGTCTGCTCCGGTCTGGTGGTCTCTGGTCCCGTCTGCTCCGCCCTGGGGGGCTCCAGTCCCGTCTGCTCCGCCCTGGGGGGCTCCAGTCCCGTCTGCTCCGCCCTGGGGGGCTCCAGTCCTGTCTGTTCCGCCCTGGGGGGCTCCAGTCCCGTCTGCTCCGCCCTGGGGGGCTCCAGTTCTGTCTGCTCCGCCTTGGTGGGCTCCGGGTCCATCTGCTCCGCCCTGGTGGGCTCCAGATCTGCCTGCTCCGCCCTGGTGGGTTCCAGTTCCATCCTCTCCGACCTGGCTTCCACATGGACCTGGCCCTCCGTCGTCCCCCCTGTTCCGCCTCCGCTCCTCCGCCCTCCTAGGATTGTTTAGGAGCGTCTGGAAGCCGCTCCTTGGGGGGGGGCTATGTCACAAATCCAAGCCATGAACTTCCGGTCATTCACCTCTAGAGGTCACTCACCCATCACATGGACTTTCACACCACACAGTCAGTCACAGATCACTCAAGGACTACATTTCCCATCATCCACTGCACCAACACAGCTGTCTGCACTGATCACGCACACACCTGAATACAATCTCACATCACCATCACCCAATCACACACACTATATAACTCTGGACTTTCTCTTGCACTCTGCCGAGTATTGTTAGCCCCGCTGCATACAAAGTGTTTTCCTAGTATCCCGAGTTTGATTTCCTGTGTTCTGATTCCTGCCCGTGTTCCTGGTTTATTCTCTCCGCCTAGCCCTCTGGATATAGTTCGCCGATCGCCGACCCTCGCTTGCCCTTGGATTATTCTTGTGTCTTGCCCATGCCATACCTGTTTGCTAATGCCCGACCCTGCCTGTATTGACCATGTATTATAATAAAAGCTTGCAGATGGATCCGCCTGTCTCACGTCTCGTCAGCTCCATAACAGTGTACTATTCAAATTGATTTGTGATATCATATGCTATTTTTGGCTTGTTTCACCAACTGCAGTGTAAAATGCACACATCGGATACGGGTCACTTTTAAAAGAAATGTAAGCACGTCACCCAAAAAATATAGTCACTGTAACACAGTTCGTAGAACGGGAAGAAGGAGGCGGGAACCGGCAAACATATAAAGAATTTAATAATAAAAATAAACAAACACAAACGTAAAGCGGCAGCCCCTCACGGACGACTGCCACACACAAAACACAAATTCACGAGTTCACCCTTACATCTAATCTGATAACAAATAGTAAGCATATTTTGGCGTGCTGTCCTGGGGGAGGGCTCCGAGCCCAGAATATGGCCCGAACCCAGAGAACTCCCCCATCCCTAATATGGGATAAAATAGATTAGGGGTGAGGAGTTGGGGTGGAGGAGGGATGCCGGAAAACTGTCACTGGACAGAGGTAGGCAGGCTGCATCTATATATACGCATTGTGCTCATTAGGATGGTTAGCTAAACGAGTTGCACCTGCGCCAAATTAGTTGATTATCTGATCGTGCTCCTCCCGAACCTTGTTAATAAAACATAATTTAAAGTCCAGGCCTGGTCCTCTCTCGTCTTCCACTGTCGTCACTCCTCCTTTTACCCTCGAGACTGCGCTCTACCCCCCCTCCTCCTGGGGGGGCCCGTCAGGGCGGCCGCGGCGTACCTGAGGGTAAGGACAGATGAGGCGAGAGAAAAGGAGACGGAAGGATGAGGAGAGACAGAGATGAGAGAGGAAAAAAATAAAAATTCCCGGTCCGGTTCCCGGACACACTTCCGCTCGGTCCTCAACCAGCTGAGAGGCTCTCCCTCGCGGTGCCATGAGATGGTACTGGACATCTTTGGTGGACGGCCTAATGCTCCTCCACCTCCTGGCAGACGGCGATGGCTCCTCTGGTCGAGGGCAGCCGGCAGTGAGTCCCCCGTTCCCTGCTCCTCCCCAGATATGGTGGACGGTAGCAGGCTCAGGCCTCTTGGCGAACGGCACCGACTCCTCCGCTCCCTCTCGTACGGCAGCCACCTCTCCTTGACCCAGGAGCACGGCAGCGAGCCTTCCGTCCCACCTGTTCTTCTATTGCTCCAGCACCACTGCCTCGGGCAGCCACTGGCGGTCTCCGCTTCTTCCTGCTGCCCGATCTCCTCAGCACCACGATCCCCCTCAGCAGCGAGGGCTCTCTGACAGAGTGTCCCTCCTTCCTCCCGGGTTTCGGCACCAATGTAACACAGTTCGTAGAACGGGAAGAAGGAGGCGGGAACCGGAAAACATATAAAGAATTTAATAATAAAAATAAACAAACACAAACGTAAAGCGGCAGCCCCTCACGGACGACTGCCGCACACAAAACACAAATTAAAGTCCAGGCCTGGTCCTCTCTCATCTTCCACTGTCGTCACTCCTCCTTTTATCCTTCCGGAGCTCCTCCGTGGGACTTGAGACCGGTGAGTGGCGCTGGTGTCGCTCATTATCATTAACTCCACCGGCCTCGCTCCGCTCCCACGGCTCTCGGCCCTGCCCCACTCACTACAATCACAAAATCGGAATTGGTCATCAAGACTTGATTCTGTCCCTCCACTGACAGTCAACGCAGAGTTCATAAAGAAACCCAGATGAATTGAGCGGTTCAGTCTGCATCTTCTGAAGAGACTTGATCAATTTATATGCTGAACAGATTTAATTTAGGCTTTTATTCACAGATAAACATGAATCAGCGCACACAGTAGTCATGGCAAACAGAAGCTCAAGCACACTTGCTTGTTGTGTCAGAATCAATGAGGTTCATTCTTGTGTTTCACAGCACGTTTGAGATCCATAAGAAACATTAGGTTCTGTTTATGTTTGCTGATCAGTGTAAATATGTGAATAAAAGACTAAATTAAATCTGTTCATCATATAAAGTGATCAAATCTCTTCAGATAATTTGGACTAAACCTCTCCATTCATTCATTCATTCATTCATTCATTCATTCAGTGGAGGGATAGAAGTCTCTCAGAATTCATTAAAAATATATTAATTTGTGTTCAGAAGATGAACAATTTTTCAGGTTTGAAACAACATGAGGGTGAATAAATGATGACACTGTGTTCATTTCTGTGTGAACTATCCCTGTAACATCACACATCACCCATTTGAATGGCAACATTTAGACAGAAGAAACACGTCAGGCCATATGTTTTTACAAATAATAACATTTTATAATGAGAAATTATAGCATTTCTAACATATTGAAGCTAATGACTGGTTTGTTATTTACTGCTTCCTCTCAGGAATTTGTGAAACAATGGCACAACGTAACATCAGCATCAATGACTCAACTGCATCAGATGATGATTTACTCTTTAGGGAACTGATGAAATTTATGAGCAAGCAAAAATATGCAGACCTTGTGTTTATTCGTGTCCTTTCATTCATTGAGATTCCAGTCATGATCTTAACTCTGATTGCTTTGTGTTTCCTCATCAAATTCCGGCCTGCTGCTTCAGTTTTTGTCAGTAATTTGATACTTTCAGATCTCATACAGGTCATTTGTTTGTTACTAATAGCAGCAACCTCATGGACAAAGAAACTGACTGGTGCATATAACTATTCTTTGATTGCGGGTCTGTATTTTATGGCATGTGTTGCTTTTGAACGATATCTTCTGGTTTCTCATCCTGTCTGGTACAAATCTCACCATTCACTCAAACTCTCCTGTTTTATTTCTGTGATCATCTGGTTTGTGCCTCTGATCTTTGCAGAAATAGACCCCCCTGATATTAATTTTAAAGCTCTACCCCTGTGTATAGCGTGTTTAATTCCCTACCCCATAATCATTCTCTGTTTTGCTGGCACTTGGCGAGGTCTTTCTCACTCAATATCACTGACTGCTCTCAAGCGCAAATTAATTTTGAGCAGTTTGTTCCTGGTGCTGTTGACTTACACATTTCTTATTCTCCCTTCTGTGATTATGGACTTTATTATAAGTGACATAAAGGATTCCTGTTTACTTTCTAACTATTGTTTATTACTTGCAAGATCTTACTTCTATGCAGATTTGCTCCTGTATGTGAATCCACTTGCTGACTGTGTGCTGTACTTGCTCATGAGGCCTGATGTTGGTGATTTAATGAAGTCTGTTCGCTGCTTTTGTAGACAGAGTTGGAAACACAAACAGGACGAACACTCTGTAGTGAATCCACAAAGCAGCTGCTCTACTGTAGTGTGCTGTATTTCAGCTCAAAAGCCTGCATCTCATTCACTGAACACTTGAAGTCCAGTTTAACCTGCTGCTAAATGAACTGAAAAACACTGAGCTATATTTAATTGTGTAAAGAGTCCACTGAAGGCGAGCGTAGTGATGAACCCAATTGCAGTTTATTTACAATGGTGATATCCAAAATACAAACATAATCCGAGACTTGACTTGAACAGACTTGACGTGGCATGGACGGACTAGACTCACCAACAGCAGGTTACAACAATAATACACGACAAGAAACAAAGGCAATGACATGGCTACTTATAACAAACAAGGAGATTCACATGACATGAACAAACTAATGGGAAACAAGTCACATGACTTGGACAACCAATAAGAACATGACACAATGAACAAGAGAACCAATACCAGGAATACAAGAGGGCAAGGGAAGCATGAAACAAACAGGAACCATGACGAAACTTCAAAATAAAAGACATGAAAACAAGAACATGACACAGAACCCAAAACAGACCTTACATTTTCTCCCCTCAAAAAAGGCGGCTCCAGAAGCCTAAACTACCCAAAACAGACCCCAAGAAGTCCAGGAGGGTGGTGGAGCAGAGGCAGAATGGGGGGAGGGTTGGAGGGCCAGGCCCATGAAGGGGAACAGGACCTAGTGTGTGGAGTAATGGCGGAGCAGACAGAGCAGGGAGCCATGGCGTAGCAGGCAATTCATGGGTGGCCTCCGTGGCCATGACAGGACAGACTGGGCGTTCCGGAACGGCCTCCGTGGCCGTGACAGAGCAAACAGTGAGTTCATGGATGGCCTCTGTGACCGTGACAGGACAGACAGTGAGTTCATGAGCGGCCTCCATGGCCGTCACATGACAGACACTGAGTTCAAAAGTGGGCGCCACCACCTCGGGAGGTTCTGCAGTGAAAGCCGCCACCTCTGGTGGTTCTGCAGTGGATGCGGCCTCCTCTGGAGGTTCTGCAGCAGAAGCCGCCACCTCTGGAGGCACTGGAGCAGATTCATGGACAGGAGAGGCCTCAGGAGCAGACTCGTGTTCTAAAATTTTGGTGACAGCCTTGACATGGCGAGGACTCAGGTGTGGCGGCCATCTTGCAATGAGGCTCAGGCGTGGCAGCGATCTTGGCCGGGAAATCAAGCGTGGCAGCCATCTTGGCCGGCGTAGCAGGCTTGATGTGAGCAGACTCTGAAATGGCAGCCATGTCGTGACGAGGCTCTGTAATGACAGCTGTGATGTGCGAGACTCTGGACGATCAGCAGAGACGTGACGAGATTCTGGATGATCAGCTGAGATGTGACGAGACTCTGAAAGATCAGCTGAGACGTGATAAGACTCTAGAACGGCGGCCATTTTCCGAATAGACTCTTGAGTGGCAGCCATCTTGCAACAAAGCTCTTGAATGGCAGCCATGTTGTGAAAAATCTCTTGAGTAGCCAGCATGACGTGAGCAGGCCCTGGGGTAGCAGACATGACATTAGCAGACTCTGGATTGGCAGACATGATGTGATCAGACTGTGACTTGGTAGACATGACAGGAGTAAACTTTGACTTAACTGGCATGTGAGCAGGTCCTGGAGTAGCAGGGATGACGTTAGCAGGCTTTGGCGTAGCAGACATGAAGTTAGCAGGCTTTAGCACAGCAGACATGACATGAGCAGACTCTGGCTTGGCAGGCATGATGTGAGCAGACCTTGGCTTGGCAGGCATGACATGAACACCAGACAAGACAGTCGGGATGTGAGTATGCTCTGGTGCAGAGGGTACAGCACAGTTGCGGGGCTCCTCATCTGCAACTCCAACAGTAAGAGTTGAACCAGCCAGCAACAAAGCATAGTCAATATATCGCTCAAGAGTCCAGTGAGGGGTATGGCGAGGCATGAGGTAATTAAGAAAATCATTAAGTCCATGTTGAAAAATGTCCTTTAAAGCCACATCATTATAATCCACCAAATGGCACAGTCCACAAAAGTCGGCAACATAGTCCTCTATGGCCCTGTCTGAAACAAACACTGAAACTGAGAAAAATGCCTTTAAATTTTTTACATCAGCCAGTCAAACATATTGTGGGTAGATTATTGGCAATGCATTCATTTAAAGCCTTTTTTAGGATGAAATTTTTTATAGATAAAATCCATGACTACTGAAGTGACCTTTGATCACCAAAATTCAGATACTGCACTCTGCCTTTGGATGACCTTACACAACTGAAAACACTATTGCAAAAGCAACATGCAGTATCTACAAACTAAATGTGTTCATCCAGCTTTCTTGTTGTGTTTCTTACTACATGTTGATTGTTTTTAACAACTTAATAGTGTTATTGATGTTTGCATGTTGTGAATGTTAAAATTGCTCAGTAGTAGGGGAGCACAAAGTAACGGTTAGTTGTAACACATTTTTTAAATATTTCCACACATGCTAGCATAACCAAATTTACAGTATTTACTAGTTACCATATTAACATTATATAGAGAAAAAAGTGCGCCAAAATTCAAAAGTCTTTTGAAGATATCGCTGAACATTTACTTTACCATAATAAAATTACATTTCTGGCTTAAGTAAATTTTTTATCTCAGTTTGTATTACTAATTTAAAATGAGAAAAATCTGCTATTATTTTAGTCTCCAATCTGTTATTTATCAGTTTAGATAGTTTTTTTTAATGTTTGGATAACTAGCAGAAGACACTAACCGGTTTTAAATTAAAGTTGCGCAGATGGGGTAAGTATCTGCCCTGCCGTGCTATTCTATGACATTAGCAATGTAATTTACACTATTTACTTTAATAAATTTTAATGAGAAACAGGTGAATAAAGACTGACAATCATTGTTTAATGTTCCGAAATTATTATTTCAAGACATGGAAAGCATTTTGGCTCGTTTATATGGGCCGTCCCAGGCATGGTTGAATATGTTCATTGTCAAACTCAAACATCAGATTACTTTTAATTATAAAAAAAACGCCATTATTTTATTTAAAATAAATAATTATTTTATTTTGTTGACAAAATATTTTAGTTTGTCTTGTATATTTTTTTCATAAGATCAGATAACATTTTAGGCTGTCATATGGTCATGTTACAACGTGCCCCTAAGCTGTTACATTGTACCCCGGGATGCTCAAAATAAGGGATGCTCAAAATATTTGTACTGTACCACATCCTGTACATCATTTCCATGTCTGCGGTTGAGTATATGTACATAAGGTGTATAAAAGGTTCTCAAAAAAACAAACAAACTCATTTGTTTGCTTAACGTCAGTGGCGTGCACAGGCCTCCGGAGGGGCAGGGGCGAAATGGCGTTACGAGGGCACCATCGCGGATGGGGGTGGTGGGGTGGGTGGTTGTTCCCCCTCGGCTAGGGGTATCACGATTCACGATTCTTTGTCATGTTGGTTTATCTATTTTGCAAGTTGTTTGAGCATTACAGCCAAAACTAATTTCCCTATTATAAAGAAAAAGCCTTTCAAGGTAACAAAATATAAAAAAAGTATGGCAGATATTTAGGCCAAAGTGGGTGAAGATAAAAATCTTTGTCATTATTTTATCTTTATTATTAAAAAAATGAGAACAAAGATACACATTACAAATACACATATTATACAAATAAAATAAACAGTGTTTTATTTTCAGGTATGCTACAATAGGTGTATTTAGCAGAGCATTCAAGAAACTGAATGAACAAATATAAAAATAAAACACTATATAGATTGATTCCTATTAAAGAAACTGTATTAAAGTTTTTCAGTCAAGAGTAGTGAGTGATTTTTCTCTTTGTGTTTGGTGTTTTATTAACATTAAAGGAATAATTCACCCAATAATTACAATAGGCTAGTGTTTTATTTTTATACCTTCATTTACTGAGTTTCCTTCTTCTGCTAAACATAAACGCTATTTTGAAGAATGTGGAAAACCAAACAGTTGCTGGTCCACAGTGACATACATAGTATTTTTTCCCCCCTACTGTTAAAGTCAATGTGGACCAGCAAATATTTGGTTACCCACATTCTTCAAAATATCTTCTTTTGTGCTCAGCACAAGAAATAAATTAATACAGGTTTGGAACAACATGTGAGTGAGTAAATAATGACAGAAATTACATGTTAGGGTGAACTATCCCTTTAATTACAGTCGGCAGCATGTTTAGTAGCCTACTGTCCCTTTAAGACCTGCACGCATCTAATATACAGGTATCCATTTCTCTCAGCTGTTTACTTTCATTTTAGACATAACCAACTGAGTCTATACATAAACCTCATGTGTTTTGACAGTATTAGCACAAAACATAACTTAGTTCAGTAATCAGGCACTGTTTGACAGGCTTTTTAGTGTGCGCGCTTCATGCGTATGTGCTCAGAAAAAGCGCATATAAGAACAGCACACAAATTAAGTGTTTAACCAGTAAGGCTTTAAAGCAGATGCAAATAATGTACTTTTGTGATTGTGAATAAGTGCAGTGCCCCATGAGAGTAACTCTACTGCAGAGTTAACACTGATGTGAATGTATGTGGCGCTGTACAGTATATTGACATGGCGGCACCAGAACTGCAGCTGATAGAATGTGCTCTGGAGCAAGATGTAGGCATATAGATTCAGATAGCCATATATATATATATTAGTATTATTAATTATCATTTATTAAATATACTGGTGCTTACTTAAAATTTGTGTACACTGTATAATGATGCCTATCATATCATCAGCCGCAGGGAGTTTCACTCATGAATGAAGAAGTCACACTGCCAGTCCTTTCAACACGCAATGAAACTCTGTCTAATTTCTTGTGTTTATTAATTTTGCAGAGTGTGACAGTAATAAAAGACTATAAGTGCCACCAGAAAACTCTGCCTCTTCTGTGTGTGCAACATATATATATATATATATATATATATATATATATATATATATATATATATATATATATATATATATATTATCTTAATACTTCTTTGATTATGAATGTAGCCTACCTGAACGTGACGTGCGGCCTTCGTTTTCATCTTTTTTTTCTCGGCGATGGACTGCTGATGTCTTTTCACGGGCATAGTTGTCCATCAACTATGATCATCTGCATTCAGCCGCAAACATGAGCTGTGAGCGGTCGCGCGGGAATAGTGCGTCACGTCTTTTTTTTAATTTTTTTGAGCAACTGGGATGGTGCCCCCCCACAAGTTGGTGCCCTACGCAAACATACTCTGCATATAGGGAGCGGCGGTACTGATTTTTTTCATCCACGATATCGTTCATATAGCACAGACCTGACAGTAAGGGCACTTTAGCGTCGGACCTCAAAGGGGCAGGGGCTCGAGCCCCCCCAGCCCCCCCCTGTGCACGCCACTGCTTAACGTAGACTATTTATGTACAATTATTCTAAAACAAATTTTAATGTCATACAAAAAATGTCACACACATTCCACACAAACCACTGGCCTGTGAAATAGTGAAAGAAGTCATCCCTGAGGTAGATTGCATGTTTTCTTGCCTAGCTGGATGTTGTGCTCATGATAATCACGTTGTTTCAAACTGATTTGCTGAAATGAAAATGCAGATGGTGAAGGGAATTGCAGTCAGCGCGAGTCCTGCTCGCTGTGAAGCGGGAGCGATAAGGCGGCAGAGGATTCCGCTTGCTCATAAAGCCTTCCTCGAACGGCTATGTTAACAAATGAACAGTGATGGGAATAACGGCGTTATAAATAAACGGCGTTACTAACGGCGTTATTTTTTTCAGTAACGAGTAATCAAACAAATTACTGTTTCCCCCGTTACAACGCCGTTACCGTTACTGACAATAAAATTCTGCGTTACTAGAATTTATTATAATATTATTAGAATTTTATTTTTCAGTTCATCTGAATTGAATGCGCAGTGTTTCATTTTTGAATGTTTTGTGACATTTGAATGCGCAGTGTTGCTGTGCATACTTACCGTAAACTCTAGTGTGAAGGCGCACGTCTCGCCGTCGCTTTGTCTCACACACACACACACTCACGCACGCACAAAGAAAGATACAGAGCAAGAGAGTCTTTCATAACATGCAGAATTGACGCACTACATGTAAACGATATTCTTTGTTGTATTTTCCTGTCAAAATAAGAACTGCCAGGTTCTCTGCTAGTGGGCGGAGCTAATGCGCAAACGACAATCTCATTGGCTGGCTCTCACCTATTATCGTCACTGTTTTGATTTCAGCAAATCAATTCGAGCGAACGCAGACAACGTGATTAATATTCATGAACCCAGCAGCTCATTAATCCTTAGTGCGTTTTATATTGTTATTAGTAGTAGAATTTGTAGTAGTTTTATCATCTTATCAATTTTTCCCCCTTTTTTTTATAGAAACACTAAATGACAAACAATATCTTAAGCACCACCACCAGTCCTAAGTTCAGTCAACATGACATATGCATTCATACTTGGTTATTCTAATTACTAAAGTTCTATCATCATATAATTCCAAATTATCATAATATCATATTTTAATGCTTGACTGACTGATGCTAAGTGTCAGTAGATAAATAGTGTAACTGTAGATTAATGTAGCTACAATGATTTATAATAATATTTTTTTCTATTTAGTGTCCAATTCATTCATTTAACATATTTAATATTGGGGGCATCCAAGTTATTTGACATTTGAACATAAAAAAAAAGTAACGCAATAGTTACTTTCCCTGGTAATTAGTTACTTTTATAAAGATGTAACTCAGTTACTAACTCAATTACTATTTGTGAGAAGTAACTAGTAACTATAACTAATTACTTTTTTAAAGTAACGTGCCCAACACTGCAAATGAAACGGTGATTTATTGTGCAATACTAATTTATTATTTGCGTGGTCTGGTAACGTTAGTCATATGGTGTATGCCTGAGAATAGGGGACAAACTATGTACTGTATAACTTTCATACAGAACGGCTCTTTGATGAATTGTATAACTTTACCGGAGCCAGCTAACTTTTGAAGGAATAACCCCTACAATAGGATTAGCGGCCTGAAACGTGGAGAGATGTCCGAATCAACAAACATCAACGCGATTAAATCAGATTATCATTACATTGTCAGAGTGGATATAGAGCAGTGCAGGTAGGCTGTTTAATTTGCTAGCGGCTGGCTAGTTAATGTTAACTGATTAGGAGTTAATATTTTGCTATATTCCTTACCCGTCTCTGGATATTTACATTTTAAGGTGTTCAACCTTCATTTGGCCGCGGGATACCAAGGCAGACAGTGCAGTATCTGTGGTGTCCAACAGGAAAACAAAGCCAGAACGCATTAACTTACTGCGGTTTGCCTTGGTATTAGCTTGGATTTTGTAGTTACTGCAATTTGTACATTCTCGTTTCTCTGAAACGGGACAAAATTTAACCAGGAGACTTTTTTAGGACTTCACTCAATTTTGACCTGATGTGTAGTTACTGCGCTTTGCCTTTGGACGGCAGCATGGTGCAGGTCGTGTATTCTGTGTCCACTGAAGGCGAGAGTAGTGATGAACTTAAGTGCAGTTTATTTACAATGGTGATATGCAAAATACAAACATAATCCGAGACTTGACTTGACATGAACAGACTTGACGTGGCATGGACAGACTAGACTCACAGCAGGTTACAACATTAATACAGGACAAGAAACAAAAGCAATGACATGGCTACTTATAACAAACAAGGAGGGTCACATGACATGAACAAACCAATGGGAAACAAGACACATGACTTGGACAACCAATAAGAACATGACACAATGAACAAGAGAACCAATAGCAGGAATA
Source organism: Aspiorhynchus laticeps (assembly GCA_023376895.1). Lineage (NCBI taxonomy): Eukaryota > Metazoa > Chordata > Actinopteri > Cypriniformes > Cyprinidae > Aspiorhynchus > Aspiorhynchus laticeps. Next base: position 56,464 of record JALXFT010002008.1, on the reverse strand, counting down.
CAAGAGGGCAAGGGAAGCATGACAAAACTTCAAAATAAAAGACATGAAAACAAGAACATGACACAGAACCCAAAACAGACCTTACAAATTGAAATCAGTGTCGATTTTTACATCACAAGCACACTTAATTTCTAGTTTAATGCTATTATGATATTTATGCTTGTTAGCTGGTTTTCACTATGCATGTTTATTTCCCGTACATTTGCACATTTTAGAGAAATAATTGTAATATTAAAGGGATAGTTCACTCAAAATGAAAATGTCAATGATCAAAACATTTTTGGGGGTAGACTATCCATAAAAAGACCTGTCTCAGGTCTCTAATATCAGGTCTCCTGATTTGAAGTGCATGATTAAAGTAGAGTATATTGGAGGTTTACTAAGTGAACTTTATAAAAGTATAAAATTATTAAGCTGCACTAGAAAATGACATGGCAATCTGAAGAGTTTGATAAGCAGGTAGCTGTAATACTATTGTGTGTTTTTGTAGAAGTGTGTCGTATAGATCAGGGGTTCCCAACCGGGGGGGTCGCGGCCCATTAGGGGCCTCAGTGATCCTCCAAGGGGGCCGCGAGATGGCCTAAAATTAATTTAAATATTATCCTATAATTGTTTAATTTCATTATTAATGTGTTAAATTAAAATGATCAAAGCACGGCCTCGCTCGTGTTCTGTGATTGATTGCATTGGACTCGGCGCAGCAAGCCTCATCGCACTGTTAAATACAGACTGAACATCGGCTCAAATCTTCCAACCGCTGCACGCAAACTACATCTCTGGGCAGTATGAAGCAAACCGTCGCGCTAATGTAAAGATAAAGACGATTAGAGTAATAATAACGAACTTGCGCATGCCTAATGTATCAGAGTCGTACATTAGGCACGCATTATATGATTCACAAACTGCGCGCTCTCGGGCTCTGATCCCTTTGTGTGAAATTTCGATGTTTGCATAGTTGTCATTAATATCCTGTGCGTGTTTTATAATGGATGCTCACCCATAAAAGAGAATCTTGTGAGGCTTGTTATAGACATGTGAGCATCAGACGCGCTCTGACGGAGGAACTGTTCACTGATCCCGTCTTCAGATCGATGTGTTTCAACAGATTTAAAACTTATTTGCTGTATTTTTCATTTGTATGTTTATTTATTTTTAATGGATACAAACAGTATATATTCAGTCAGTCCAGTTCAATGGGACAGGTGTAGTGAGTGGTCTTTTGGCATCTCCCTGTTGTCCTGTTTGGTATGGCAGGTTTATATTATTTTATATAGGTTTATAGCATTTATATTATTTTAAAATGTTAGAATTGAGCAGAGGGTTTCCTTTTAAGTTATGAAGTATAGCTTTAATTTAAAGTTTGTTTGAATTTTGAGTTTTTTTATTTTTTATGACATGCAGTAGAATAATAATAAGGCAAAACAAATGTTTTGGTTAATAAAAAAAGTTTAAAAATAAACACATTTCTCTCTGCTGCAGAAGTACAGTATAAGAGGAAATGTCAGGGGGGTCTTGCAAAATTGACCGGAGAAAGAGGGGGGCCCCGGAGTAAAAAAGGTTGGGAACCCCTGGTATAGATGACTGTATTGTTTTTGTATATTAAAGAGCTTACTGTTCTCCAGTGTCTGTTTCTGCCTCTATTTGACAAATAACTGTTGATGGTGAACTACACATGAATTAGGATTTTTAAATTCAAGTTTATTTATAAAGCACATAATACTACAACAGTGTTAAAACAATAATGCTGAAAATATAGTACATGTGAGCATCTGCCGACCCAGGAAGCTGTGTATTAGAACCAGAAATTATACAGAGTAAGTGTCGTAATGGTAAATACCAAAATCTAGATACAGTATATCATACTACTGTTGTAAATGTTCAAATAATTTCAGACTACCATTTTCATAAAGATCGCCTAGTTTAGCATTGCCCTTCTTCACCCATTCTTTCCAAAGAAAGGGAGCTTTATTAATACACAGTTTAAGGCCAAAGTATACTTCACTTTTTACGCGTATGCGAGGGACAGCTTATAGTGCGCATGACGCAAATTGCATCATCAGAACAGTAGGCGCGTACTGTACGCACACCACCCGATTTTTGTAACCGTGCATACTTTGTACGCTCAGGTCGCACATGCGCACTGAAGTTATTTTGCAGTAATCATGTTTTCCCACATGGTGGCAACACTGTCCCTGGCTGTTGTTTCACAGTAGAAAATGAAACTAAAGAGACGGACAATGCCAACAAAATAGCAGAGACTGCAACAACAGACGCTCACATTGATGAGCGCTTGTGAGTGAGAAGGTATGAGACAGCTCAGCTTTGGTTCAAAAATATTTGTTATCAGTCGTGACTTAATGGGGAAAAATAGAGCAGACACTGAACATGAATGAAGCTTTCTAGTGCGCATGTGTCAACCACCTGCGTTCGCATACAACTTCAAGTGGACTATACTTTGAAAGGCTACACGTTCGACTGTATGCATACGCTAGCATACGCGTACAAAAATGAAGTATACTTAAGGCCTTAGGGTTCCACCATATACTTCAACTAACATTTAAGTAGGGGTCAAAGCTACACAGACGTGAGATCTTTAACCATACTGCATTTAAGTGTGAAATTATTGAATAACCAGTATAGTGGACAAGCTCTGTAATAGCAAGATTGAAGGCAAAGCAGACTGCTTAATCTTTTACCAAGGAGGAACTCGCTCTGGAGGAAGTGACCAATGAGCCAGTTGTCTAAGACTAAAAGCATAATAATAATACAATACATTAGCAGACCTAAGCCACCTCTCTCCACAGGCCTCTGTAACTTATTAGAATGTAATCGAGGTCTCTTACCATTCCAAATAAAATTCTTACTAGGGCTGTCAATCGATTAAAATATTTTATCGCAATTAATCGCATGTTTGTCATGAGATAACTCGCGATTAATCGCAACTTAATCGCACATTTTTATTTGTACTAAATGTACCTTAAATTAGTTTTTAATACTCTAATCAACATGTGCATGGACAAATATGGATGCTTTATGCAAATGTATGTTTATTATTATTATTGAAACCATAGTCAACATAGAGCATGAAGACTAGACATGTTTCAAAGGTCATAGATGTTTTTCAAAGAAAATTACACATGAAAAAAGAAATACCAGGTTCCCATCACTTCTCTTTCTTTGCACTCAGCAATTTACTTACATAAACCTTTTTACATTTTTGCAGGACAGGACAGCTCACTTCTTCTGAGCATGCAAAATGTACATTTATTATTTATTATTATATTTGTTTACCTCTCTCTCTGTGCTCACATACTGTATTTTGATGCAGTATCATTTTGATTTTCATTTATATATTTTTCTGTTTCTGTAGCCAGACAACGGAATGTATATGAAATAGTGACTGAAACGCGACCCATTAAAGGAACACGCCAGCTTAGCATAGATCATTGAATCGGATTAGACCATTAGCATCTCGCTCAAAAATGACCAAAGAGTTTCATTTCTGATGACCAAATGCTAATGGTCTAATCCGATTCAATGATCTATACTAAGCTAAGCTAAAAGTGCTACCGCCAGACCCGGAGATCGGCTTTTCAAATGGATTCAAAAACGGTAAAACTCAACTGTTTAACTCTAGGGGAGGTGTAAAATGAGCCTATTTCCAAAAAAAAGTGGAGTGTTCCTTTAAGATCACATAACCAGCTCTCGCTTCCAAGACGTTAATCTGCATAAAAATCCTGATAATCGCGCCGTCGTCTGATGAAATCAAATACACAATAGTGAGATAATGACAATAGCTGTGCTGTGATTTTGGCTATACTTGCATGGAAAATTAGAGAAGCAACATAATATCTGTGATTACCTGGAAGCGCTGCTCCTCTCTGCCGCTCTTGGAGCAAGACCTCGTGCTTGCGCAGTCGTACCAGTGAGTCTCAGTAATTAAATAAGATTTGGGCAAACCCTGAAGATTTGTCACTATGCGCTTCTTTGAAGAGGGGGAAAAAAGTCCCTAAAGGGGTCTGCAAAGTCGCTAAATTGGCAACACCGTGCATCTCCATTTCTCCAACTACGGGCTTTGCCATGGGTCAAACAGACAATGCATGCTGCGTTAATAAAATTAGTGCCGTTAAAATTAATTTGCATTAACGCAATATTAATGCATTAACTTTGACAGCACTAATTCTTACACATTCTGTCAAACTGTTTAAATTGTCAAACTGTTTAAAATTGGAAAGTGGTACTTGTATTGGGAGAGACTGCAGTATTAACTCTGTGTGTACAACTCATTTTAATTACATTGAATTTCCCAGCCATTGACATGGGGAGTGGAGCCCACCTCTCCATTTCACAGGATTTTTTTTTTTCATTAAGGGGTCAAAGTTAACTCTCACTAAATACTTCGTAGACGTACTGACCAGAAAATCTCCACTGAGGTGTTCATTTCTGATGTACTGATCCAGATCAATGATCAGACCAGACTGTGTAGCAGATAAGCATAGTGCATAGAATGATATATTTTTGTGAGGTATCTTAAATAAATAGGTCACCGTATACTGTAGGTGATAATTTTCATGGAATGCAGGGTAGGGCTGATGAATCCAAGATGCTGCAGTAGTCTCCATGACATACTAGTGATTCAGAGAGAAATGGCCACCTAAGCTATCCTCTTATCAAGTAGCAATAATAGAATAAGTTATTGAGGAGTTGCATATCAAATATGAAAATGTTTATAGTTTTTTAATAGTTCTTTGGTAAGTATGAAAAACAGTATGTACTAATCCAAAACACTACAGTTGACCATATTCTTGTATATGGAGTGACCAGGAGATACGTTGGCCTACAGTGTTTTTATACTGCTTCCACATACAGTATAACTGCAGCACACAGCAATAGCACTTTAGATAAGAGAACTTTCACACTTCTATGTACTGAAGACGTTCAACCTGCCACAGACGCAGATGACACAGTTTTACTCAGCTGTTATTTAGGCGGTTCTGTGCTCCTCTATAACTGTCTGGACGACTGCAACGGACTGTTAGGACAGCAGAAAGGATCATTGGTGTGCACCTGCCCAGCCTTCAGGACTTGTACAACTCCAGAGTGAAGAAACGGGCAGGTAACATCATCACAGACCCCTCTCACCCTGGACACGACCTGTTTGCGCTTCTCCCTTCAGGCAGACACGACAGATCTCTGTGCACTAGAACATCTAGGCATAAAAACAGTTTTTTTCCCCCGTGCCATCTCCAGCAAAAACACATAAATTACCACCTGTTATTGTTCATTTCTCCATCTCTAATTATTGTCTCTCTCTCAAGTATTATGTAAATAGCCTACATATCATTAAATAATGCACAAATCTGTACATAAGTCTTCTTTTCCAGATATGTACCACATTATTAATATTATTTATTTTGTATTATTTTATATCTTACTTATGTAAATATATAAACTGTATTTATGTGTATATGTGTGTGTATGTACCAAGAGCTCCTGAAGAACCACAACACATTCCTTGTGTTTGCACACACTTGGCGAATAAAATCTCATTCCGTTTCTGAATACTGTAGCACGTTGTACTCATCACCGTCAAACTGATTTGATGCCAGTCACTTACATGTTACAGTATTTTTGCAAATCTGTCTAAAGAAACTGCTATAGTATGACTAATATCGTCATTATCAATACTGTCATGCAATTGGGCTGAGGATGCTGAATTCATTTATTGATTTATTTATTTTTACTGTACTATAACTGACATCATACTGTATTTTGTGATTATATTCAATTCTTTGGCATTTGAACTTTTCTTTTCTAGTGCTTTTCATCTACTGAAGATCTCTTTAGAACAGTGGTTCTCAAACTTTACAGCAGGGCATTTAACATTCTTCTGCGTACCCCCTCTCTTCTAGACCGCAGTCACACCTTTTCTATTAAAGGACGATATTTTCCCCCTTAAATTGATTTCCAGGTGCATTTTTTACCTTTATAAAGGCAAAGGTTTTCTATCCTTATTAACTGTGTCATGTTTTATATCATATTCTTACCATTCCATTAAGTGTATTATTAAAACAATAAATAAAGCAATAAATGATGGCAAATCAAAGTGATACTTTCAGATTTAAAAATAAAACTGTCAATAGGTGGTGGCAAGTCACTGTCTTAATGAGCAAGGTGTCGCGTCATTCATTCATTCATTCATTCAGTAAGGAAGCAAAAGGCTTATGAATGGGTTATAACTGTGGGACGCCTAACTTTACTTAAATATATTACCATTAAATCCTAATCTAATCATGACAAACTATATATCGTTGAAAAGGTCCAAGACTCCTAAATATATGTTTTACCACTGTTTGTTGTTAAACATTATGTAGGAGCAGTAATAGATTAATTTATGACAAGAGTGCACCTCAAAACCTTTCCTGTAGCTCAAATAGTAAAGCATGGCGCTAGCAATGCTAAGATAATGGGTTCGATTCCCAGGGAAAGCATGAGCTGATAAAATGTAAAAAAAAAACTGTAACTTGAATGCAATGTAAGTCGCTTTGGATGAGAGCATCTACTAAATGCATAAATGTAAATGTAAATGTCAAAACATATACACCATAATAGGAGCTCTGACCTTTGACACCATTTTTTTTCCTATCATATGTTTTAGTAATCATCATGTATTATATATAAATTGAAAGCTTAAAATCTCAAAATTCATCCTGTGAAAACCGTTTTGAAATTGGACATTGCGTTACCATAGAAATGGTACTTTAAATTCCTTTAGCCGGCTCCCCTTAGTGGGAGGTGTCATATTCCAAATGTATTATAGAATCAAAACTTTTTATAATCTGAGGATCACGTGACCCCTCGGCGGTGATGCAGGCTTAGTTTTTCGCTCCGCTCACTTTGCCACATATTTTACGATCCTGTCAGTAAAATTTGAACCACTCTGCATTAGACCCATCATGAGTGCTAAGGCAGACAAAGGAGATCGGAAAAGGGAGATTGAGCAATCGCCAATGAAGAAAAAATTCAGAGATTCAGCCATCTCCAGTGAAGACCTGGACAGTGCTATTGCTAGCCGCATTGAACTAGCATTTAAAGAACACCAAAGCACTTTAAATTCGGTTGTGAACTCGGCAGTAAGAGATGCGATGGACTCTGTGCTGATTCCAGCATTGCGCGAACTGCGTGAGGACATACTAGCGACCAATAAGTCTGTTAAAGAGCTAAGAGAGGAGTTTGAGGCCATAGTTACCAAGACGAAGCAGACACGTGACCGCGTTGATTCTGTTCAGGCAGCGGCGCGCGAAGATCAGCGAACAGTCACGGACAGTCACGGACTTAAAGGATCAGCTGGAGCGACTCACCGAGAAGATGACAGATATGGAGGACCGGTGCAGGCGGAACAATGTTAGACTGGTGGGACTCCCAGAAGGGATGGAAGGTCCAGATGCAGCTAGTTTCCTCCGAGCTAATCTTTCAAAGTGGATTCCTCCCTTGAGGGGCCGTGACATTGAGATTGATCGGGCGCATCGCGTGTATGACGGAGGGAGGGGCTCCGATCGGACGCGCACTCTCATCTTCCGTGTACTGAGATGGCATGACAGATCAGATATCCTGAAAGGTGCTCGGCAGGCGTATCCGGTGAAGTGCGCACAGAACAATGTCACACTGCTGTTTTTTCCTGACTTTAGTCCGGCTACAGCGATCAGGAGAAAGGCATTTGGTCCGGTTTTGAAGAAGATGACTGCACTTGGTCTCCAGCCCTTCCTCATCTATCCAGCGGTGATTAAGCTACGGCACAAAGGAGAACAGAGAAGCTTCGATTCCCCTCAGAAAGCGGAGGATTTTATCAGTTCCATGTCTCAGCAGAAGTCTTATGCCGCCGCTCTTCGGGGGGGGGACAGCGGCCGCTGTTTCTCCATTTCCACGGGAGGGGCGTGACGGCCGGGATGGACTTGGCCCTAGCTGCCCAGAAGGGGATGATAGCAGGATGACCATGGATGCTTGCTAAACCTATTGTTTGAGTTTTCTTCTCTTATACTGGGATATTGTCCTTATTTATCCGGTACAGCGATCTCTTTGCTGGTAAGACTGACACTCCATTTTTCTGTTTTGGAGGGGACTAATGGAGAGTAGGTTTAATTACCAAAAATTTTTTATTTTTTTTTGGCTGTGTGAGCCTTTCGGGAGACATGTCTTGCGTTAGGGTGGATCGGTCAAAACCTATCACTGTTTTTTGTTGCTCAGTCAGACCTATGTTCTCGGTAATGTGCGGTCTGAGTTGTTCTTTGTTTATGGTTGTCGGTTGTTCACATTTTTATGTTGTTTTTGTTTTTTACAGCAGACATTTATACTTTTATCTATTTTACATTATTTCTAAAGGGAATTTTTAATTTAGGAGGTTTGGTATCTAAAATGCACATCAGTGTTTACGGGTTATTTACGGAATGGAAGTGCTTCTGTTTTTTGTTTTTTGCATTTATTGTGTACAATCTTGGGATTATGAATATTCAATGCATACTTTAAATATTTTATCACTGAATGTGAATGGTTTAAATTCTGCTGTTAAAAGAACCTGTGTATTAGAATATTTACACCGTAAATCTATCTCCTGTGCCTTAACCCTCTGGGGTCTGAGGTGATTTTGGGGCCCTTGAGAGGTTTTGACATGTCCTGATATTTGGGCTTATTTCAGCTACTTATAACATACTAATGACCAACATGTTTTTGTTTTTGTATTCAGCACAAACTTTGCTACAATATTATGTGACCAAGATGGATGTACAGGCAAGTCACTGTCTTAATGAGCAAGGCGTCGCGTCATTCATTCATTCATTCAGTAAGGAAGCAAAAGGCTTATGAATGGCCCAGATAGCAAGCAGACGTTGATTCAACATAGATTTGTGGTTGTAACGGTCAGTATCGGTCGTCAATCAAATTGCGATGTTGAATCAACGTTCATTATTTGGTCGGTACATCAGAACGTTATTACGCCGAAAATAAAACATCAATTCAACGTCGAAATCACGTTGTCTTATCAACCGACACAGCCGACGCATCTGATCGAAATCATAACGTCTGATACAGGTTGAAACTTGGTTAGAGGAATCGGAGATCTACAGGCCTGTAACTGTACACGGGTAACTAAAATGCATTTTTATTCATTATTTTATATAGTAGTTTATTCGTCTGTCACTATTAGTGGAATATGAAAGTTTTAAAAACAGTGACTAACAAAACATTTTAACTCGAGCTTTGTCGAATGTTTAATGGCCTATATGTTTTATTCATTTTGTTATTTTTTTTCTGCAGACATTTTTTACACAGCTGGCAAATATATATATATATATATATATATATATATATATATATATATATATATATATAGGCTACCCTATAATTTTTAAAAATGAATTTCTTTTTCCTTATTTTTGTCTAAATATTTTTCTTCATTACGTCTTGTTTGGTTTTATTTCGTATAATTGCACGTTAAAAATAATTTACTTTGTTATGCAGACGCAAAACGTGAAACTGCAGTGTTATTCGCAGCTTTAGGCTATTTATAGCATTTATATAAATATATTTGTAAGACATAATCAGCATATTTTCTTAACCTGTTTTGTGTCTTAATTATTAATTCATGAATTAAAACAAGTTTTATAACGACATAATCTTGATCACAACAACAACTAATGATAAATGTGGAGCGGCATCGGACCGTTATCATTTTAAAACTCAAATAGCTTCAGTTTTAAGTTATAACTGCATCTGTCTCGGGTGTAGACTGGCGAATTGTTTTATAAACCTATAAATGTGTTCCAGTAGCCCTACTACTGGCCCATATTCAGATGTTTGTGCGGAGTGTGGAATGCATGACAGGGCACCGCGAGTGATCGCTTGCATTTTTTTTCCTGATAATAAAACAACATCAGTTCGAAACTCATAATAGGCCTAACTCATATTAATAAATAATTAAAATGTCTACTTTTTTCACACATTCATAATCATTAGGCGACTTTTGCCTGTGTTTTGTGGCAAACTTTATGTGTGTGCTTGAGCGCGGAATATATTAAGGCTCACTGTGGATTATAAACTTTGGATAAACATGCGATAAATTCCTCTTTTAGAGCTGTCAAGTCTGTAACGGAGAGATGTCACGTTGACTACATTGATTTTTCCCTCTGAAACACAAAAGCGAAAACTGAGATAAAAAAAATATATATATACTGTATATAGCCTATATATGTTTTATTAATAGACAACCTTACATCATTATTGCTTATGGCTTGTGCATTAAAATCGTATACAAAATAGCCTATGTTGTCTCCCCAAAAACTCTGTCTTTTTGTCATGTCTATCTAAAATATAAAACACGTTTATAGACTAATACTTTTTTGAAGTCTGGACTTTATTTTCAGGAATTTAGAAAAATATAAAGAGATGGTTCAACATAGGTCTAATGAATATCCTATTTCTATGAGAATGTGTGTTGACTGCGAATGTCACGTCAATAACGCTGGGATTGCTCTAATGTGATGCTGGTCTTTGAAATACAGGTACTTGCTTTTTTTGTCCAAAGTTGTGATGCTAGTTTTTGAAACACTGCAACAAAAAAAAATAATTTAAAAAAATCCACAATTTCAACAGTTTTTGTGAACGTTCATAAAATAGTGTGCTTCACATTTTCATTCATTTTACTGTTTATTTATTGTTTTATTATTATTATTATTATTAAATAAAGAATCGATTTAGGTGTATCTGGCCCCTTAACTGCCCAAGTTTCTCTTGTGGCCCCTTAGGAAAATTAATTGCCCACCCCTGGTCTACATGCAAGCAGGCTTTCTAATGAAATAAGGTGGTTGAGTGTTCAATAAAAAACACCTTAAACTATAAAAGTGCTGCTTTATCCGACTATAACGTGCAGGGTGTCGTAGAGCTACATTTAGATTTATATGATTAGTTTCTATGATTGTTTGTGTAAATTCTGCATGACTGTGACGTGATTTAATGCGTGCAAGCGGAACATTCGAGCTGCAATCAACAGGCGCGTTCACTTGAAGCAGCGCTGAGCAGAATAATCACCGTTTGACATCAAAGTACCGCGATATGATTCGAATCACTCTCGCGGTACTTTGATGTCATAAGGTGATCATTAGCTGCTTCAAGTCGAACGCGCCTAAAACTGGAGCGGCGGGAGTTGTCATGGAAACGGAGCGGCAACACAAGTCTGACGAGCAGGAAGCTCCGTTTCTCGCTGCTGTTTTTACTGTTTTCGGTAAGTTTAGTCACTAAAATCTCACAAATATTAAATACAGCTATTCCGGACACCTCTCTTGCTTGTATTTGACTCGCTTCTGGTGAAATTAGTTCATAGAAATGGTTTAGTGTCTTCGAACAAGTCCGTTAGCATCTTAGCCGTTTTCAGAGGATGTAAAGTTAGGCTAACGCCATAGACTGAGCTCTTTTTGAAAGTTTGGGATTTTAATCACATCTTTATGTGTAGATGAGAGGTTTTGACAGTTCTGTAAAAGTTTTGATGGTAAATTTTCAGTGGGTGATTGGAAATAGGCTCATTTATTTAACCTAAACATAACTTACAGCCTACACTGTACAATTAACTAAATCTAGTTCAAACCTATTTTGTTGGTAAACAAATATTGATAAAAAACTGTTCTGTGACTTCAGAAGAAAAACGAAATCACGGCAACATGGGATGCTCCAAGATTTCACAATTTCTGAAGGGAGCTGCAGACGGAGAAGTAAGGAGCACAAGTGAACAGCTTCTTAACATTTGAAGAGGGCTTTGACATCCACAAATAAGAGTTATGAGCAATATTAAATAAGTAAACCTAGGAGCAAATTATGTTATGTTAAAAAAATGTTTTCTGTATATGCTTCTTTCTTATTTCTACATTGCACCTGCTCTAGCTTGGTTCCTTGTAATAAACCTGGCTGGCATTGTATATTAAATATTGTTGGCTCTGTGACAAATTGCTTGTTATGTTCCTACATTCATACATGTTGATGGCCTGCACCCCAGACTTAGAGCGGACCTCCTGTCGGACAACATCTCCCAGGCACAATGAACCATGTGGCTAGTAAGTTAACCTCAAACATACATGTTCAAAATTCAGTAAAATATTTTGTGTTTTTGAAAAGAAGTCTCTTATGCTCACCAAGGCTGAATTTATTAAAAAATTCAGATAAAAAAACAGTAATGTGAAATATTATTACAATTTAAAATAGCTGTTTTCTGTGTGAATATATTGTAAACTGTAATTTATTTCTGTGATCAGAGCTGTATTTTCAGCATCATTACTCCAGTCTTCAGAGACACATGACCTTCAGAAATTATTCTAATATGCTGATTTGCTGCTCAAGAAACATTTCTGATTATTATCAATGTTGAAAATGTTGTGCTGCAGAATATTTTTGTGTGATTTTTGATCAATTTAATGCATCCTTGCTGAATAAAAATAAACAAACAAACAAACTTTACACTGTTAAAACATTCACACAAAAATACTCAGCACAGCTTTTTTTTTTACATTCATATTTGGGTCATTCTACAGAAACATCCACTTTTGGTCTTAAAATGTATTTCTTTTTTTAACATTTAAACTTAGACCACATTATTAAATTACCTTTTGACTTTATGAATACACATAAATGACAGCTTAATTATTTTTATATTTTTGTGCATTTATTTAAAGACCACATGTAACTTTTTTTGTCACTTGTGTTACCTTCTTTGTCAATTTTAGAGGTTTTTAAGAAATATTATTTCTCGATTTATTTCAGCACATGTAGTCTCAGAGTTACAGAAAAACAATGATAATGCAACAAATAAGGAGATTGTTTTATTTATTTTAACCAGATTTGTTAAAAGTGTGATTGAATGATGTTAGTACATTTGAGCAACCATGTATTTGTTATAACAATGAAAATATATATTTTATATTTTTATATTTTATAAAAAACAGTTATAAACAAGTAATGATGCAATCCTTTAAATCTTAACTCTTGAGTGAAGCAGAATTCAATGGGTGTAAAATTATTATCATGCCACATGTGACACATTTTATGTAATGTGACAGAAAAAAAAACACGGTAACACCAGTGACACAATGAATCACCATGACATACATTAGACCAAAGACACTTATTCTTCAGCTATAATTAATAGATGAGCCTAAATTGTTACATTTGACATACAATTGGCAATTAGTGAAAGCAGTTAGTAAAGGAACATAAACATAAACTGATCTTCACTGGTGTTACCCATAAAGAAGGTAACACTAGTGACAGTAACACCAGTGACAGATTTGATGAAAAATGCATTTTGCAAAATGTCTGCTGCAAGGTATGAAACCACATGTTGTCAATTGTGTACTCACTAAATTAAGTAGTTTAATCCATTTGTATTCTAGTTTTTTTTTTACAATTCCCTGACAATAAAGTAGGTCATACCAGTGATTTCAGCAAAAATCTTTGTATGAAATCATGAGATAAATGAGAACATTTCTGATAACTGAAAAGAGACAGTGGACTTATCATGGGCCTTTCTTCATAGATCTTCAGTAAATAGGAAGAAGGAAGTCAAGTGATGTCATTAGTGTGATTTTTATTTCAAAATAAATGATTTTTGTTAAGCGGTAACACCAGTGACACAACTTCAGGGTCCACTACTTTCATTATACTGTATATTTTATAATATTTATTTTGTTTTTTGTGTCATTTACGTAATATATTTGACAGTTATGAATACATTATTGCCTTTTAAATGTAGAAAAACCTGTTTTTGACCTCAAAATAAAGCACTTTCCCTCTGTACATGGCTGTGGGGACAAGCAGTTTTGTGGTGCTTGGAATTCTTTATAATTAATCAAAAACAAATGTTGCCACATTGATGGCTCAAGAAGGTGTAATTGTTGAAATAACACATTTTTTCATTTTAAAATATATATATAAAAAAATTGTAACCCTAAAGTCTTTTTCAAGTGTTATATTTCTGTAGAGGCTAGGGACAGAAAAATGGACGTTTCTATAGAATGACCCATTTATCAGAAATGTTTCTTTGGTAAAATCAGCATATTTATTTATTTAGTCATTTAGCAGATGCTTTTATCCAAAGCGACTTACAAATGAGGACATAAGACGCAATCAAAACCAACAAAAGAGCATATTAGAATGATTTCTGAAAGATCATGTGACACTGAAGACTGGAGTAATGATACTGAAAATTCAGCTTTGTTCACAGCAATCAATTACATTTTAACATATTCACACAGAAAACATCTCATAACCTTGCACTTCAATTATATGTGATGAAATAAATAATCTTTTGTCTGAAATGATATGATATAATTGTGATTAATCGCGAGTTAACTCATGACAATCATGCGATTAATCTCGATAAAAAAATTAATCGATTGACAGCCCTAATATAAATATATATATATATATATATATACAGGAAAGAAACAAGATGTTTTGTTTTACATCTAAACAAAAGCATTCAAGTAAGTAAAACAAATAATCAAATGTAAAAATCACTTTAGTGTGTTCATTATGAATAAATTGATTACAAAAGCAGTTCAATCAAGAGCAGCGAGTGATTTCCTCTTTCTTTTATTATTAGATTAACATTGAGACAGACGGCCTATATATTAGACCTACTGTACTGCACGGATCTAATATAATGTCACACATCCAATGTTTTTACCCAACATTTCCCCAAACGTTCACTTAAGACATAACAGATTATTTTTGCATGAATACTTAAATACTGTAATTCTGTGTATATGTGTATATTTATCGGGATCACACACCATCAGAAGCGCCGTTATGCGCTCACTTCAGATGATAGTCAGCACGAAAAGCGAGCGGAGAAAGGGTACTCCTCTCAGAAAACGTGCAAATAAAGATATATTTAGATGTTTAAATACTATTTGGAGCATTGGGATCGCTAGAAGAGGGCTTAATGAACTCATTTTTTGTGAAAACCTCAAATTCGACCAAAATCAACAGCTTTCACTTCTTTTGCCTGTAACTCTGAAAATTAGCTCGTGTGCATTCCGACTCATTTTGCCAGCCATGGGTCGCGGAAGCAGGGGGGCCGCTTTTGAGGTCTGGTACAAATGACATGGGCTACAAAAAAAAAAAAAAAAAAAAAAGCTCATATGTATGCACCTTTATTCATTAAAAGATCGCGATCTCGATTCAAACACACGCGATCTTATTCCTAAATGATGATTCCGCTATGTCAATTAAACCTTTGAAATGACATCACATCGGAATATTTAAACTAGGGATGCATCGACCCGATACTCAGGATCGGCATCGGCTCCGATCCGTGGATCGGGTATCGGAGAGAGGAGACCGATCCAAATCCGATATTCTGTATATACTATTCTGTGTTATTGTTAAGCCCCACGAAAGCACAAAAGCATTATAAAGCACCATAGAGTCCAAGTCCAAGTGTTCTGAAGCCGTTCCATAGTTTAATGTGAGGTACAGATGAATATTTAAGTCGTTAAATTCAAGTTCATGTAAACTCTTCTCTCCTCTGCGGTTATCCTCCGTTCAGCGTTCAAACTGCATGTTGCGTTTGTTTACTACAGTTTAAACAATGAAACTCTCTTCAAGAGCGCTCAATAACTGAGATTTAAAACTGTTAAAAGAAAAGGCTCAATAAACTATTACGCAGATTTAATAAGCTACGCATCAATCTCTCTTCCCTCTGTGCTTTGAACTTCTCCGGAGCTGCGTGCTGTGACTCCGTGCTGCTTCAAGCGCATCATTCTGCGCACGGGAAGCGCATAAGCGGAGCTGTTCATATTATAATACTTTTGCGCAATGAAATATTATTTATAGCGTTTCTTGTACTGTCCTATCAAGGCTATTAATAATCTAATGTATAGCACAGTAATGGAGGCAGCAACATATGATAGATAGGACTCCTCTAACATATGTTGCTGCCTTCATTACTGTGCTATACATTTAAAAGAAATGTATTTTAATTTTGTAGTTTATATTTATAAATAAATACATTTACTTGTTTTCATTAATGTATTTTAGAACAATACAAAGAGCAATTTGTAACATTTTACCAGATTTAGTCCTTCACATTCACTTTTATTTGTTTCCCACTAAATAATGTTATTTCACTAAATGTTTAGATTTAGAATAAAATTGTGCACTCATGATTTTTCTAGAATAACTTTTGCTGCTAAATTATCCACTAACCTAGTTTAAAATCTCCCTTATAGTATTTTTGTCATAGATTATGAATGGGCCTGTTTACACCTGATCAGATATCTATCTGAATAGTTTAAGCGTTTCCATTTACACTTGGCCACATAAATGGATCTAAATCCGATCTTCAATTCCCGCGCTATATTTAAATGTAATGAAGTTCACGTCAACGAAATCAAAACCGCTGCATTTTATTAATTATCAGCTCATTTCAAGATCAAAGACTGCAATAGGAGAGAGCGCGGCATCAGCATTGGAAATATAAGTTTGTCTTACTACTTTTAATGAAGATGATTGTGTTGACCTTCTGCGTCTTTCTTTCAGTTTCATTCGCGGCAGTTTGAGCGTCTGCTTGTTGAAGAAATACTCAGATACTCGTCCGCAGTGACGCTTGTTGCATTAGTGCAGTCATATCTGACTAAAATGTCATATAGCCTATAACACGGTCTCACACTGTCACAAATCCTGGCCATGAACTTTGGTTCATTCACCACTAGAGGTCACTCACCCATCACATGGACTTTCACACCACACAGTTACAGATCACTCACGGACTACATTTCCCATCAGTATTACACAATCACCTGATTTCAGTCACAGCTGCTTCCCATCAGTATCACACCTGCACCTCATTCACTGCTCTACATAAGCAGCCTTCACACTCACACACATTGCGAAGTCTTGTTCTTGCCCCGGCTGACATTTCTGAGCGTTTCCCCATTCTTCTGATTCCGATTTCTGTGTTTGACCCTGGACTGCCCTGATACTCTGAACCTGTGCTTGTGACCCCGACTCCTGCCTGGAACTGTTTACGTCTCTGCCCTGCCTCTGATATTCCTGTTTTTGCCTGCTGACTATTGCCTGTTTGACTCTGCCTCTGTCTAATAAATATATGCTGCACTTGGATCCACACGCCTCAGACCAGTCATTACACACACATTTATTATTTTAATATTTTGGGAGGAGTAAAATTCACATATGTGGTTTCAACAACCAGATGCATTTACACTTGTCCAGTTTCGTCTGGAATGCGGCCAAGACCAGCTCCTGAAATGATTTGAGCGATCAGATTTATATTACAAAATGCATGAAGTGACCAGATGTAAACAGCCCCTATATATTTTCATGTTATTTTTCATTAAAATTAAATTGTCTATTAGCTTGTGTTTAACACACAAAAGAGTGACACAGAAGTATAGAAACTCTACATTGATTTATAAAAAAAAAAAAAAAAAAAAAAAAAACTGTGCTAGGATCGGATCGGAATCGGCCAATACTCAGAATTTTCTGGATCGGATCTGAAAAAATGGTATCGTTGCATCCCTAATTTAAACCTGATTTCGCGCAGCCGCTGATCCAGAGAGAGAGAGCAGCGCTCATCATATGCTGTATGTTTGAAACAGCTTCACAAACAGTCTACACAGTAGGCTACATTTCTGTGTTGCAAACATTACATAATAACAAAAGTATTGGGATGAAAGTTTTTAATCCGGATATAGACTCTGATGTTGCGGCAGCCGCGATCAAAACGAGTAGCCTAATTAACCTTTGTAACTAATGATACGCTTAAAAAAAAAAAAAGATTGTTACATTGTGCCAGTAGGTGGCAAACAGTGACTGTTAAATGTATTTGATGCCTGAATCATTCAAGAGATTCCTTCAAAAACTGGACAAAACAAGTCTTGAATTATTTATTTTTTTCAATTTTTTTTTTTTTGTTACATAGGCTAGCCTAATTAATTATTTAATTTAATACATATTTTAAATAGATTAATTTATACAATTTTAGACATTTATACATATCATTTATAACATTAAATAAAACATTTAGTCAGAAACTCAGGTAAATTACATTGTTTGGTTGTCTAATGTTTGTTTTCATGGCGTAAAAATACATAGGCTATAAACAGTACAAATGGTATTAGTTACATCATATATTAGTCTATTATATTATATGTTATTATGTATATTTATGAACTATGTATGTATTATGTAGTATTCTGCAGGTGGGTAGATCTCCAGGAACAGGATCGGGCAGTCCTGTTATATTGATATGTATGATGGATTTTGAACTCTACTATTTTTATTTCAGGTCTTCTGGATTGCCAGTTGAAGACATCAGTACATCAGAAGTTGGCCTGGACAGCTGTATCTACATTACACCACACTGACCTCTGCTTTTGCATAGATGCTGACTACTACCATGTTCTATGGTATTATTGGTATTATGTTCTACGGTATTATTATAGCAAAACTGAGCACCTGTGACAGTGGAATTTGTAGTTGTAATTAAAGAATAGTCACACATGTGTATTACAGGTAGTAAATTTAAAGTCACAGAGAAAATAGTTTTTTTTTTTTTTAAGGAGTTCCAAATGTTTTTTTTACTCTTTCTCTCTAACAAACACAACTCAACAGTTACATCATTTAAAATTCTGAGGTGCACAAATCATATTCTACAAATCACAAATTAAGAAACGTATGTGAATGTGGGGCAAAACACATTCACACACCTGAATCAAAAATGAGAAGTCATGAACAAATTTCGCATATTTGCATATATACAGTCATAGTCAGAATTATTGACACCCTTGGTAAATATGAACAAAGAAGCCTGTGAAAATAAATCTGCATTGTCAATTCTTTTTGATAAGATCAAAAAGGGGGTGGGGGGAAGCTCATTAGGAGTATTTTTTTTTCTCTAATACACATTGGCCACAGTTAATGGCACCCTTTTATTCAGTACTTTTTGCAATCTCCTTTTGCCACAATAACAGCTCTGAGTCTCTCCTATAATGCTTGGTGAGTTTGGAGCTCACCTGACAAGAGATCTTTGGAGAGTCTTTGGCCACTCAAACTATCCTCCTCACCTTGCATATAGACAATATAGACACACATCCTCTTCCAGGCAGATTTGTGACATTTTAAACCGTACAGATTTATTTTTACAGGCTTCTTTGATCATATTAACTAAGGGTGCCAATAATTCTGACCATGACTGTAAAATAGAACTTTTATGTGAGATCTCACATGCACGCTTGATTAGAATTTGAAATTCGATCAAACTGAATAGAATAGGTAAGTGATAGCATTAATTGGTCAGGTGTTGATGAAAAAGATGTGTCTTCAGATATTTTTTGAAAATGGCTAAAGACTCAAAGCAAAAGCTGCTTGAATTGAGATAGGCAGGTCATTCCAACATGAACTTGTCTACAAATACCACAGTCAAGTTCTGGAAAAATGAAATATAGCCCTGCATAAATCTGGTATAACTGAGCCTGTGAATTTCGTAATTTGTAGAATAGGATTTATGCACCTTCAGTGAAGATTTGAAGAAGGATTTGTTGGTTTGTGAGAGAGAAAGAAACAAAATACAAGTTTGCAACTCCTAAAACATTTTCTTGATGACTACTGAAATATTCTCTACAAATACAAATTCCATGGTTACAGGTGCTCTGTTTTGCTACAATAATTCTAGACACAATAGATGTACTGTATGCAAATATAAAAAGGGACATAAACAACTGAATAGTCAGGGATGCAAACTTATCACCTTTAAGTGAAAATTGACATTTTGAATCTAAAATAGATCATTTGCATGATTTGTGTAGATCCAAAGAGTTTTTGAAAGTGTGCGTAGTAAGTAGTAAACATAGTATTGACTCATTTTAGGTACCTGCTGAAATTGACAGTGAAAATATTTGTGGTTTGGAATTAGTAAAATGTGCTTGAAAAAAAAAAATCTGATCAGAATATTGACTGGCTATCGACTATAATGCACGCTCCGTATAATCCACTCACAATTGGAATAGTGACAACCATATTTACCCAATTACAGGAGTCAGTCTGCAAAACATTCTGCGAGTCACTTCTTGCTATGACTGAGATTGGTTTCGTTGTGTAAATGCAGACTGATAGACTAGCAACAGCTAAATTTAGCAGCTTCAACATTTATATAAAAACTTAAAGCACTTTTTTCATGTCCTTTTTTGTTTAAAATAGACTTATGATGTGACAGAAATCATCCACTAAATAGCACATGGCATATTTTACATGTTATTTCCATTAATAAAGATTAGAAATGTACATTTTACATAAAATGTTGCCATTTTATATGAAAAAATACAAAAGATCATATTTTGATGCAAATAATTAAAGTACCCCCCAAACGCTGCACAACTTTAAAGAAAACTTAATTATGGAGTGATATTACATTTTACATATAAAAAAGCAATTAAAAATGAACTTTATTGTCTATGACTGATATTACAATTGTGGGTTACATCTTCATCACCTTTTTCAAACCTGACCTGATAAATTCACATCCCTGATATTACAAAGAACTTAAGTTTTAATTGCAAAGGGAAACTGATAGATCTGCTGTGTACCTCTGGCTTCAATTTTCAAGGGTAAGAATTCTTTATAAATCATCTTCTCACCCATATGTCTTTATTTTGTGGAACACAAAAGGAGAGAGTGGCATAGTCTCTGTCACCATTAATTTATTTTATTTTATAGAAAAGAATCAATGATAGTGAATGGTAACCGAGTCTGTCTCTTAATGTTCTGCCTTACATCTCCTTTTGTGCCACACTGAAAATAAAAGTCAAGCACATTTGGAACAAAATAACATGATCTTTTTATTCTTAAGTGAATATAGCTTTTTATTTGTAACGTGACACTACATTAGCCTATCATTTACTTAATACCTCTTTGTGTATTTGATTGTAAATGCATGTTCTGTGATATGTTATATAGGTTTGTGCTCTAATCATGTATTTGTAACTGTATGTATAAACTGTATTGTATAAATAAAGAAATTATGACTGAATGTGATGTTTAATAAATTATTACATATACAGGCTAATTTATCTGAAGTATGTGAGATTTTTAAAAGAAGCAGAAAAAGTGTATTGTATAACGTCTGTTTACCCAACTGAAATCAACAGTTTCAACGTTAGGTAAGTAAACCAATCAGATAGATTTTATGTTGATACGTGTTGATTCTATGACGTCGTTTCAACCAACCTAAAATCAACATCGTTTCAACGTTAGGTAAGCAAACCAATTGCGTTGATTTTCCGTTAGTTTTGAATGGAGTGCCTGACATTGGTTCAACATTACCCCGATGAGCAAAATGATGCCGGATCGACGTCGGAGATCAACATCGTTTCGACGCCACGAGAAACATTGATTCTACGTTGATTCGATGTCAGTTTGCTATCTGGGTAGACATGTTTCAAAGGTCATAGATGTTCTTCAAAGAACTTGTTCATGTCTATTAGACCCATGAAAAAAGAAATTCCAGGTTCCCATTACTTTCTTTGCACTGAGCAATGTACTGACACAAACCTGTTTACATTTTTGCACACAGGGCAGCTCTTCCCTTACAAAAAAGAACTGCAGTATATTGAAGTACAACTGCAGCAAAACTGCAGTACAAAGCAGTATAACTGCAGTATTATTAAGCACAGCCATAGATTTGCAGTACAATGACAGTACAACTGCAGTACATTGAAGTACAACGGCAGTAAAACTACATTACATGTTAGTACATCTGCAGTCAAATGAAGTACAACTGTAGTTTTGCAATATAATGAAGTACTGAAATGCATGTATAAACCTAACACTCATACTACATTACTGCAGCTGTGGTAACAGTTGGCTACTACTGTACAGCAAGAAAAAGCTATGGACCACTGCTATGCAACATTAACCCTTAAGCTATCTTAAATAATAATAATAATAATAATACTATCAAAAGTTGTCTTAATCTAAATGGCATGAGACTTGGTGACTTTGTGGACACTTGCTGACAATCCAGTTTTTCAAATAAAATCAAGAAATCAGCCACAACACAAAAAGTATAGCCAATGCATAAAAGATGCAAATGGTTTGTGTACGTTTATATGGAGTTCTCAAAATTCATGGGTAAACATACACAATATTTTGTACTATATTTGTACTAAGGATTCAACGATAAAAATTATTTTCCCAAAGCATTAATTTTCTCCTCCTCACATTTTACATTGAGATACTGTCACAATAAATCTGATTCTGATTGTTAATCTCGTTATTAATTATTTTAATTAAGCGAGTACACATGCGATTTTCAATTCATGTTTATTTGTATTGCATTTTGTAAGTTTTATACACATATATATACATTTAATTTGTCACATTCTGAGATTAAAACATGCAGTTAATACAAGAAATATAGTACATTTATACTGAGTTATTCTAATGAATAGATGGGTAAGCATACACAATGCAATGTTACTAAATTTGTACTAATGATTCAACCATAAACATTCTTTTTTCAAAGCATTAATTTTCTCCTCCTCACATAGTACATTGAGATACAACAGTAAATCAGATTCTGCTTATTGTTTAATCTCTTTCATATGTGTTTGGTAGGGGCAAAATGACAAGCCCATCTGGTCTTTTTACAATTTCTATACATTTGTTTGTTACTTCAGATGGAAGTACTGCCTTGTAGCCTGCACAGAATGTGACATTAAGTATGTGAGAATCCATGCAAACATACTCTGTTCGCTTTTTGTGAAAGGCTTGAATTTGATTTGTTAACCTTACCAGTAAAACTGGTTGTTTGGGGGTGGCCTGTGTTTGAACAACAATGATGTGTTCAATTTTTGCAACCTGTTGCCCAATGGTTACCAAGGAATTACATCTGGAGTATTTTGAGTCATACTGATCAGTGGAGTAGAGTGTCCCATCACAAACAAACCTATGAAAGTAGGTGGCTTGATTTTGTTCTGTATGAATTCCAGAATCCTGTAGTAGGATGTGCTGAGACATTGGTAGCTCCTTCACCTGACCATGACCAAAAAAATTGCAGCTACTGACCCGTGCAACGTTTTTGCACAAGGAATAACCCCGAAGTGTTGATGAAACGTATTCATGTGCCAGGGAGTCTTCTGCAATGTAAACTCTCGATAATATTTTTAGCTCCTTTAGTCTTGCTAGATTTTGAGTTATTTGCAATGGTACATGTGTTCCATTGAAAAGTTTGAGCAGTCTACCATTATGTCCTTCAAAGACGAATGTTGACGTCAAGGACAAAGGTCCATGTCTTCTGACACTCTCAGCTAAGTGGGTGAGGAGATGAATGTTGTAAGACACTTCTTGCTTTCCATACAGAGACTCGGTTAGAAGTACAAACTCACAAAGAGCCATGTGAGCCTTGTCGATGTTCACATGTGAAATATGTGAACTAGTTAGCAGATAAACGGCAAAGGCTAGGAGCATCCAGTGGTGGAAATACTGTGTCGGGATTAAACCCATCAGTATAAACGGAGAGATTAGAAGAAATGTTCTCCACTCACTTCCTTTCCATTTTTGCCGTTCTTTTACAGATCGTGGCAGACGGGTTATCTCGCTAGGTGGCCGGACTGATTTCAAACGTTTGTCTATCTCTTTCAAGACACTTGGATTTTTGACATTTACATCTGGCACTTTGTTGTCAAACCACAAGCCTGTTATTTGGCGCACTACTCCAAGAAGTACACTATGTAAATAGTCTGGAACAAAACTTTCTGCCATGTCAAAACACTGTAATGTGGTCAAAAGACTTGGTCCTTTAACACCATTGACTGGGTTATTTACAGAGGCCAGTTCTGCATCATGGATCATGCCCTTGTGTGTTCTCAGACTAGGAATGGGTACTGAGAGTGGGTAGACCCTGGTAAACCCATCACCCTTTTCCACTCTCTCTCCAGAATGAGTGCAAAAATTACAGCCATGTGCCCCATTAAACTGGTTTAAATTTTGCACTGGAGCCCTTGCAACAGAGTCAACTGTGCATAGAATCGCAGCAACTTTTGAACATTCATAAGTTTTTGTCACAGTGTTGTGCCACACAACACCTTCAGATTCTAAAGATCTGCACTCTTCAATGAATGGTTTTAGAAAGCTTTCCATTTTTGGCTTGGTTTGCCCAAACCAGAGTGCAGGCACCAACACAAAGTTTTTTCGTTCAGAAGGATGGACTTCGTTTATGGTACACTGGATTGGCCACATTGAATAGCTTGAAGAGTTAAACACTGGGACACCATCTGTATTCCATGTCAAAGATATATTGCTCTGGTCTGTCAGCATTGGAATTCTCTTATACAGTGTACCATCACTGATATCTTGGATGCAATCAGAGTTGTTTTTCTGTGATAGTTTCTCATTAAGGTTGTGATTTTCAAAAAGATTTTTAATTTCATCTCTCAAGGGGGTATACATCAAATAATAGCCTTTACTCAGATGTTCTGATACTTTGCATTCTGTATCACACATTGGACATAGAACACTCTCGACATCTAGTATGCCAATGTAAGCTCCACAGTCAGGATTCAGACAATAGTGATGTAACTGCCAGCTGGTTGTGTCAAAAGCACGCTTGAACAGGTAGTTGGTGGAGGGTAAACTATTTTCAGGGAGAAGCATCTGCAGCAGATGCAGTAAATCTTGACTTCCTGCCTTGGTCACATGGTGGCGTAGCATGTAGCCCAGAAGTGCAGTCAGACTTTCCCCTTTTGAAAGTTTGGCTCCAGGATACAAAGGCTGGTCTCCATCAATGATACAAGTGGTGGTTCTGATATTTCCATCCTCAAGATTGGAACTGCTTTGCTAGAGATGAAAAATGAGAAGGAAATAAATGTATGTATGGTAATTTAAAGTCATTTTACATTCCATTTGTCCACATTACTCATGCTGAACTTTCAAAAAACAGTGCTGTCAGTGGTTTACTGTAAAATCAAATGTACTGTGAATTGAAATACAGCGATGTAGTGTAAAATAGACAAATATACTAAATGAAACAATAATATCACTTAAATATTAAGTTAATTGCACTAAGTAGAAAAATAGTTATGTGTGAACTCAATTGATCAGGAGAGTTGAACTGAAGTGTTATTTTATGATTAATTGATTGCTTTATTTATACTTAAATTAAATCAATTTAAAGTAATAATATCATATAAATATTAGTTGTTAAATTTGAATGGTTGGTGCAATCGGTTTTTTCCCCAAATTAAATGTTATCTTCCATGGTATTATTTCGGTAACATAATTTTTTTTCAACTTTTAATTCATCTGTATTACTGTAAATACATATTAATAAAGGATAACTTCATCATAAAAAGTAAGGCTTAAACAATAATTGTTTCATTTAGACACTGTCCATGGATGTGTTTGATCAGTTGGCTATTTGTACATTATAGCACATTTGCTTAACAAGCAAACATGTCCTTTATTAGACTATACCCTACAAAATGTACCTCTTCATTGCTCAACCATTGTGTGTTTTGCTCTTCATCTTCTATATCACCACCTGATATGTCATCTGGCTGAAGAAAAATGTAAATGACCGTCAGGCTTACAAAAAATATAAAATAAAATGGTAAACTGTAAAAGGATTGGTAACACTTTACAGTAAGATATCATTTGTTAACTAACCATGAGCAATACATTTGTTTATTAGTTAATACAAATATAGCTGTTAATTGTTTGTTCAGTGTATTAACTAATGGTAATAAATACAACATTTGATTTTAATAATGTATTAGTAAATGTTGAAATTAACTTTAACTAAGATTAATCCATGCTGTAGAAGTATATTGCTCATTCTTAGTTCATGTTAACTAATAAAACCTTATTGTAAAGTGCTACCAATTGATTGACTGCATGGTTAGCAATCAAAATGAAATAAATATGATTAAAATTATAAAGGAATATATGTAAAATCAAGAGCAAACTAAATATTTTTTAATACCTCAGTGAGTTGCCTAGCTGCCTCTTCTCTGCAGAGCAGTTGTGTGTCTTCTTCAGAGTCAGCATCAACTCGGTTCTCTGTGTGTGTCTAAAGTAAAAAACAAATTACCTTTAAGCCAGTTGTGTGTCCATGTATTGCATAATGTGTATTATTTTAATGAATAATTATTAAAAATACTGTTAAATAATATTTACGGAACTGAATTAGAGGTTATATTGGCTGAGATGTAGTTATTTAATTGAACTTGATTTATTTTACCTGAGGTGACAGGCTTGCAACATCACCTTCCCTGCTATTTCTCTGTACACTTGTGCTCCTGTGGGGTTCTTCTTCGTCATCTTCCAGAAATATTTTGTACTTGTTTCTTCTGGGATTTTTTTTTTTTGGAATATAGTCATCTTCTAAAAAAGATTTGTATTTTTTTCGCCTGTTGGACATTTCACCCTCATAGAGAATTAGCACGTGCGTGACTAGATCTTCTTCGCGCGATCGTTGCCCTGACAACGAGTCTCGAGAGCAGCTGATCTTTGATGAGCGAACCAACTGTCAGTCAGCGTATTTTAGTTCAGGATGGACATAAAATACGTTTTGGTAGATTTTTTCACAGACAACACCGTTCATATATGTGAACTTTCACAAATAAAACACAAACACATGTCAAAACTACACCCTGAGGCCATTCATGAGTGGAACAAAGAAGAGGAAGCATATGTTTACTGGAAGAAAACTTCGTCAGGCGAGCTGGAGCGTTGGCCTTGTCGAGTCATCCAGTTTAGTAGTGAGTAGGCTATAACGTCTAATGTACTCATATCTTTGGTTATTTAATTTAGAGAGCTGTACAAATACGTTTATTTATCTTTTATTCAACACAGTTGAGAAAATAGGGGGAAACAAACGCTGCTTACGTACTGATTTGTAGCGCACGCGCAATTAAGGCACGAGCACGAGCCTCGGGAGGACTGATCAACACAGAACTCAAGTCTGATAGAAAGACAAAACAATGTTGTTTTTTGGAAGTGATACATTCACTGTCATGTTTTAGTAATACAATTACCAGAAGTAAACTGACCATTTATGGGATCCATTTTATTGCGTTGTAAAGATATTAGTTTCAATATGGTGATAAAGTGAGACTGATTAATCGTAGGCTATCATTAAAATCTCACTCCAAACAGTTAACGTTACAATCCTTTGTTAATAGACAAATGTATTATGCTATGAAGCTCAACAATTAAAATATAAGTAAAAACTTATGAAAAAAAAAACATTTATAACAATGGAATAAACAAACTGCACTGAATGTGTCTTTGTTTGTTTGTTTTTAGGAGAGCGTCAGCCCCTAATTGACTTGAGAAAAAAAATCGAAAATGGCTGTGACTTTGACAGTATACCCCTCTTTGCAACAGAGGAAGCGTTAGGAAAGGGTAGAAGAGAGAAAGTAAAAAGGTCCTCAACAGATGTTGGTGAGACTTCATTTCTAGACCTGGTAAATGGATAAAATCTCAATCACATTCTTCCTCAAATGTCAACCTGATTTTAGATAGTATTTAAATGAGATCAAGAAATCCAGTTACATGTAGGCCTAAAGTCCTGTATATTTCATACATGTACTAAATGAACTGTAGACAAGCATTTATGTTTTTTTTATAGTTTAATATTTCTGGGATACTTTTTTATTGTGTGATTTCTATTTTTAGGAAAATGCACCGGTAACAAAAAAAAAAAAGACCAAAAACATCATTCAGCAGAAGATTATGGCTGCGGTGAAACAAAGCTGCACTCAAATAAAGGTGAGCAGGAAGCTACGTTATCTTTTATAAACTATAACTTTACAGCTAGAATACATAATAACGGATATTTTACTTCAGGAACCAAGACCGGCTGTGGGAGTGCTGAAGGATTCAAGTGTACCAAGTCCTTTGTCTCCTCAGCCATGTAAGAGGTCAGACATGGCTGAAGAGATCAAAGAGTTAAAACATGAAATTAAAGAGCTTAAAGAAGATTTAAAATATGAGCGGCGCTTCAGGATAAAAGCAGAGAGAGAGCTGAGGGAGTGGAAAGGTAATGAAATCTAGCTATAGCACAGCAATTGTTTTCAATTTTCAGTTCTCAACTTGTGAACTATCTTCTTCAGTATATATTATACCATGTTCTTTTTGAATACTCGATTCTGATTGGCTGGAAGGTGTGCACAATGAATGCACAGGTTACAAGTCAGTTGAATCACTGTTCTAAATTAATGTGCTGCTTTTATTGTAGGACACACACATACAGACACTAATTTTTTTTTTGATTTTAGATTAGAATTTTGAATGAAAGACCAAGAGGATAAATGGTGCCAATAGATGTGGAGGGCACTTTAAAGGTTTTGTGGATTGTGAACATGATTGTGTCGCTCTGCTTTTTTCCAGAAATGCATGCTGTTGTGCAGGACCTAAAAGGCACAGTAGGAGAAATAAAGATGATGTGCATTTCAAAGCAGAAGCCTGACACTCTGCAGACCTCATCTTGTCAGAACATCGGTTCTCAAATTCAAGAACCATGCTCTGCTCAAGGAAGTGAGCAGGTAAGTAGGTCCCAATTATACAGTTATTGTATTTTATTCCATTTTCTGTCAGAATTTTCAATTCTAGCTAGGTGTGTTAAAATCTACCTCTTTTACATAACACAACTTGTGGTTGCTGATGTTGTTTTTAACTCTGTACCGGGCAAACCAAAAGTATTTGGATTTTGCTCTGTGGCTTTATAATTTATTCGAAAAGGCATTTCTGAGCCATTTTGTTTTACTTTTTACTTTTAAAAGTTTTACTTTTACTTTTTCAGAAAAGAAAAGAAAACAATCTGTTCTCTGCTGTTCCCCACTAGGTAGTCGATTACATCAATTTGGGAGAGGGGGTGCGGATCAAGAAAAGCCAGTTTGATAGGATCAACACCCAAGATTTTAAAAAATTTACCAGCGAGCTTTTCCTTGTAACCTTTGGGCGAGAAACTCTTGCCACTCACTCTCTAAATGGAAGAAAGGCACCCAATGCAGAGACCAGCAAGGAGGCACTTCCAGCTCACACAGTGTCCGTCTTAATAGGTAACTCCTCATGTATTTCTACAGACTAGCTCTGCTGTGAAAGAGAATGTGGGATTTTTATCAGTTGATTTATAATTTTTTTATTTGTCAAACTATTTAGTTTGTTTCAGTCCATATATATAATTAGTTGTTTATAGTTGGTGTGATTAGGGGAAGTGACTCAATTAGGGTCAACCGATCTAATTTTTAAGTATTTTCGAATTGTTATATTAATAGCTTTCAGAATTAGGTGAGTATTAAATCAATATTTATCTCCCATTTAAATAGCATGTGATCTTTTGTCATCAAATGATGATTAAAATACTTATTTAATTGCAAATTTAAAAACTCTGGAGTGGAATTAAAACACCTTTTGTACTTGCATGTTCTTAAGCCCCCTATGCCTTTTACATTTAAATTCTTAACATTTCAAAAAATACATAAAAAAATAAACACTTTAATTCAGATTTTTTTACAATCATTAAAGAATTGTTGATAAACTGTATACATATGGAAAACTGTTTTTTTAACATAATAACATCAACTATTTTCAGATGTTAAACAAATTATATTTTAAATATCAAAAAGATAAATCATATCAGTTAGCATATGATTTAAGTTTTAGTACTTCTCCAGTGACTGCTGGATATTATCCCAGATAACTTGAGAACAACATATTTACCTTGCCTAATAAAAAGTAAAGTTTCAACAACAGAAATAATACATTTCCATGATTTTTACAAGTGGAATTTGCTCTATATGTGAGCTTAATGAGACCACTTCCCCATGCATTTTTCATTGTATTATATGGAAGCAAATAAGAGACATAAGTGTTTGAAATTTAACAGCCACTGAATACTTAGTTTTGAAATATTTTATGTAGAAAAACATTTATCTGAATTTATTTGCTCTGAATTCACCCCTTTGAAATTATTTTACTTTGGAAACCATGTATCTGAATTTATTTGTTTCGAATTTTCCTCTCAAAACCTGAATTTCGATGAATATTTTTCAATGCTCACAAATTCAGATAAAAATAAATAAAATTAACTTACAGAATTTCAGATAAAATAAATTCAAGTTGATCAAATTTGAGTGCTCAAATTCAGATCTCAAATTTCAAGTTAATATTTTTCAAAGAAAACATCAGTCTAATTCGACTGCTCAAATTCAGATCGAAAAATTCAAGTTAAAAATTCACATGGTTACATCCAGGGTAACCCAGGATAGGAAAAACAGTTGAGCGCCTATCAGAACATGACGATCATGTGCGCAAGGTATACAGTAGGTGGCGGTAATTCTCCTAAGGAGTGAACGGCTATGAAACGGAAAGAAGAAGAAGGAGAAGAGCACGACGACCTGTCTGTTCCAAGAAGTCGATCGGCACGGAGGATGTTAGACCAAAGATGACTTCCAGGGAAAACGAAGGCGCCCCGGTAAGTTTGCCGTTTATGTACAATCGGACTCAGGGCTCGACAGAACAGAAGTATGTTGTTGCTAATTATGTTTGAAACACATAACGTTAGATGGTTTGTGTGACTCGTCTCTCTATGTAACGTTAGGTAACTTAAGTCAGCTAGGCAACGGTAGCCTACATGTACTCGTATTGAACCGAAACGGTACGGGCGTCACGGTTCGGTACACGAATTTACACGGAGAATACACAGTATAAAAATAAATAAAACTCGCGTGCAAATGAATTAATTTAGTGCGGAACTAGGCTAACTGTTTAGATACGCGGGTTCTTTAGGGACGCCTTCTTGCCCGTACCGTTTCGGTTCAATACGAGTACATGTAGGCTACCGTTGCCTAGCTGACTTAAGTTACCTAACGTTACATAGAGAGACGAGTCACACAAACCATCTAACGTTATGTGTTTCAAACATAATTAGCAACAACATACTTCTGTTCTGTCGAGCCCTGAGTCCGATTGTACATAAACGGCAAACTTACCGGGGCGCCTTCGTTTTCCCTGGAAGTCATCTTTGGTCTAACATCCTCCGTGCCGATCGACTTCTTGGAACAGACAGGTCGTCGTGCTCTTCTCCTTCTTCTTCTTTCCGTTTCATAGCTGTTCACTCCTTAGGAGAATTACCGCCACCTACTGTATACCTTGCGCACATGATCGTCGTGTTCTGATAGGCGCTCAACTGTTTTTCCTATCCTGGGTTACCCTGGATGTAACCATGTGAATTTTTAACTTGAATTTTTCGATCTGAATTTGAGCAGTCGAATTAGACTGATGTTTTCTTTGAAAAATATTAACTTGAAATTTGAGATCTGAATTTGAGCACTCAAATTTGATCAACTTGAATTTATTTTATCTGAAATTCTGTAAGTTAATTTAATTTATTTTTATCTGAATTTGTGAGCATTGAAAAATATTCATCGAAATTCAGGTTTTGAGAGGAAAATTCGAAACAAATAAATTCAGATACATGGTTTCCAAAGTAAAATAATTTCAAAGGGGTGAATTCAGAGCAAATAAATTCAGATAAATGTTTTTCTACATAAAATATTTCAAAACTAAGTATTCAGTGGCTGTTAAATTTCAAACACTTATGTCTCTTATTTGCTTCCATAGTATTAATGCAATAGATTTGGGTAACAATTCCTATGAAGCCTGTACTTATAATGCAGCATTATAAGGATATTCTTAATGTATTATATTCTTATAATACATGCATAATGCATTTTAAACAAGCTTATAACATGTTGTATCATCTTATAAAAAATCATAACAACACTAACAATACATTATGATGCTTACCTATTTGTGGTCATAACGTTTAAGAGTGCATAACACCAGGTGAAGCCTTTATATTGCATTATACTATAAACATATAAACAAATAAACATATAAACAAACTTATAATATAAGTGTTATATCTTCTCATGGATAATCGTAACAATAGTAATAATACTTATTTGTGGTAATAACTATTAAGAGTAAGACGGTTTATAACACACAATGAACAATTTCATTCACTTATGTAATAATGGATTATATATCCCATAGTTTCATATATTTTGCTTACCCAAGACTCATATCTTGACATTGTTGACATTGAAGATCTGCACAGTATCATTTTACATCTTATGAGTCTCTTTTACTGCTTAAAGTAAAGGGACAATAACAAAGTCTTCTTTTAAACATCTAAAGCGGTTATAAGACATTTGCTTTTTACATTTTTATTGCAATACATCGAAAATGAAACATGTTCCATATGTGCAATCAACAAAACAATATTGTATTGTTTTAAATGTAAAAGAGTTTCCAGTGAGTTAAAGGGATAGTTCACCCAAAAAGAAAAATTATATCATCATTTATTTACCCTCATGTCGTTCCAAACCTGTATTAAGTTTGAAAAAAGAAAAAGAAAAAAACACAATTGTAAACCAATACAGGTTTAGTCACAACAACATGAGGGTGAATGAATTATGACATTTTTTTATTTTTGGGTGAACTGTCCATTTAAACTCACTGGAAACTCTTTTACATTTAAAAATACAATATTGTATCTTAAGTCAACAATGTCAAGATACAGTATGACTCTTGGGAAATCAAAATATATGAAACTATGGGATATATAATCCATTAGTACATAATTGAATAAAATTATAAATCGTCATACTCTTAATACTTATAACCACAAATAAGTATTATTACTATTGTTGTTATCAATGAGACGATATAACACATTATAAGGTTGTTTATAAGGCATTATGCATGCATTATAATACAATAAAAATACCCTTGTAATGTATTATAAATACAGGCTTCATAAAAAAGTGTTATGCTATGTCTTTATAATGTGTAATGTAAATATAATGCATTTTAACTTTAGTAACAATAATTTATGAAAAGATACAATGCAATATACTGTGCATTATGAACACATTAATTATGTATTATACATAAATGTTTTAAGAAGTAAAGTGTTACCTTAACTTATTTTACTTGAAATGTTCATAGCCATTAATGCTGATCAATATGCCATTACAAATGAATTGGGAACAGTGAATGAATACTTACCCCAAACATTTGGTGACACCACAATGCAATATTCAGTATTTAAGCATTATATGCCTATGTTGTAGACTGTAACTGAAACTTGACAGTTTTTCTGAATCTTTTTTTCGTTTCTTTTTCAGACTATATCCGAAAGAAATTCAGTGTGTCTTCATCTGATGTAAAGGCAGTTATAAGAACCAAGCTTAACAATGAGGACAAGCTATTCAAAAAACGAAACCTTCCTGAGTAATGGAAATAGACTATAAAGTGTTTATTTGCAAATGATTAATTTATTCATTTATTTCCTTACTCTCAGACGGTTATTTAAAGTTTAAATTAAAATAAAAAACACATGTATTGTTACATTGCAGTTTCACTGTTGTTTTGTACATAAATTCATATGTGTGTGAAAATAAAACATAATTTTCTGGATAATCCGGTTGTATCTGTACAGCATTTTATTAGTACTTGTACTTTAGTTGTATTCTGTATTTTAGAAATACTTCAGCTGTATTGCAGTAATACTGCAGTTGTATTTTAGTTGTACTTCAGCTGTATTGCAGTAATACTGCAGTTGTATTTTAGTAATACTTCAGCTGTACTGCATCTGTATCGCAGTATTATTTTACTAGTACTTTAGTATTGGAGCGGTAATACTGCATTTGTACTTCAGTAAAACTTCAGACATCTTTTTTTCTACAGTAATACTGCAATATTGCAGTTTTTTCGTGTCCAAAAAACTGCATTTTTCTACATGTAACAAAAACTGTAGTATTACTTCTAAAAAACTGCAGTAATTTTTTGTAAGGGTTCTTCTGAAAATGCAAAATGTACATTTATTATTTATTATTACATTTGTTTCCCTCTCTGTGCCCACATACTGTATTTTGATGAAGCTATATTCTCAATAAAACTGTTTTCATTGGTATATTTTACTGTTTCTGTTGTCAGACAACGGGATGAATATGAAATAGTGACTGAAACGCGACCCATTAAGACATAACCAGCTCTCCCTTCCAAGATTTTAATCTGCACAAAAATCCTGATAATCGCACCGTCGTCTGATGAAATCAAATACACATAAGATAAAGACAATAGCTGTGCTGTGATTTCGGCTATACTTGCATGTAAAATTAGAGAAGCAACATAATATCTGTGTTTAACTGAATTAAAGCGCTGCTCCGCTCTCTGCTGCGCGCTGAGCAGACGCAGAGCGAGAGAGAGAGAGAAAGAGAGAGAGAGAGAGAGAGGTGTGTGCACGTGCGCTGGGAGAGCAAGACCTCGCGCTGGTGCGGCAGTATAAGTGATTCTCAGAAACTAGGTTTGGGTGCTCTTTTGAAGGGAAAAAAGTCGCTAAAGTGGTCTGCAATGTTCCTAAGTTGGCAACACTGTCCATCTCCATTTCTCCAACAAGGGGTTGGGCCACGGGTCAAACAGAAAATACGTGCTGCGTTAATCGCGCGTTAAAAAAATTAGTGCCGTTAAAATGAGTTTGCGTTAACGCGTTAACTTTGACAGCACTAATATATATATATAAAATTGCATGTTTATCCAAAGTTTATAATCCACAGTGAGCCTTATTATATATTCCGCGCTCAAGCACACGCATAAAGTTTGCCACAAAGCACAGGCAAAAGTCGCCAAATGATTATGAATGTGTCGGGGGAAAAAGTAGACATTTTAATGATTTATGAGTTAGGCCTATTATGAGTTTCGAACTGATGTTGTTTCATTATCAGGAAAAAAAAATGCGAGTGATCACGCGGGCGCCCTGTCATGTTTTCCACACAAACATTTGAATATGGGCCAGTAGCCTACTAGAACACATTTATAGGTTTATTAAATAATTCACCAGTCTACACCCGAGACAGATGCAGTTAGAACTTAAAACTGAAGCTATTTGAATTTTAAAATGATAATGGGCCGATGCTGCTCCAAATTTATCATTAGTTGTTGTTGATCAAGATTATGTCGTTTTCATGGATTTAATTCATGGATTAAATAATTAAGATACAAAACAGGTTAAGAAAATATGCTGATTATATTTTACAAATATTTATATAAATGCTATAAATAGCCTAGAGCTGTGAATAAGACTGCAGTTTCACGTTTTGCGTCTGCATAACAAAGTAAATTATTTTTAACGTGCAGTTATATGAAATAAAACCAAACAAGATGTGTAATGAAGAAACATATTTAGACAAAAATAAGGAAAAATAATTTTTTTTTAATAATTTATAGGATATATATATGCCAGCGGTGTAAAAAATGTCTGCAGAAAAAAATAACAAAATGAATAAAACAGGCCATTAAATATTCGACAAAGCTCGAGTTAACAATGTTTTGTCAGTCATTGTTTTTAAAACTTTCATATTCCACTAATATTTAGTGAATTATGATATAAATTCAATATATGAATTATATAAAATAATGAATAAAAATACATTTTACCCAGGTACAGTTGGCCTGCCCCACTCTGTGAGAGTGCAGGAGCAGATCTCCGATTCCTCTAACCAAGTTTCGACCTGTATCAGACGTTATGATCTCGATCAGATGCGTCGGCTGTGTCGGTTGATAAGACAACGTGATTTCGACGTTGAATCGATGTTTTATTTTCGGCGTAATAACGTTCTGATGTACCGACCAAATAATGAACGTTGATTCAACATCGAAATTTGATTGACGACCGATACTGACCGTTACAACCACAAATCGACGTTGATTCTATGTCAGTTTGCTATCTGGGTTGGAACCACCCAAAGAGCCAAATTCCATTATGAGGTCCAGGATAACAGACAACATCATAAATCTGTCCACGATACCCTGGCGCCACCAACTAGCAGCTTTGAGCATTCTCACAGCATTAAAACAAAAGAACACTTATTGATAGGAAGGAGTTTGTCAAATTTGGGGCAAGTAACCAAGATTAAAGGGGTCTTATGATGCGATTTCAAGTTATGCTTTCTCTTTGGAATGTTACAAGCTGATTGTGCATAGATAAGATCCCTGAAGTTGCAAAGACTAAAGTCTCAAAACCAAAGAGGTATTCTTTATCAAAGTTAAGACTCTGCCACGCCCCCCTAAAACGGCTCATTCAAACACGCCCCCACATGTCTACATCACGATGTGGAAATATTTTGCGTAATGCTGCCCAAATGTTCATGGAAAGAAAGAAGGCGTTGTTTCAGTAACCGCAGTTAGTGTTGATGCAGCCATGTCAGGGAGACGCTGTGTGTTTCTATGCTTAACCACGGCTTGTGTACTGCAAATACATACGAGCATCATCACTGTGTCTGTCACGCGACTCTGTTCCCCTTTCGGGCTTGAACTGATAAAACTAACATGATTAAGGAAAGGGGTGTTACATTTCCGACGCGTGCATGTGGTGTTCGGCCAATCACAATGCACTGGGTCAGCTGGCCAATCAGAGCAGACTGCACTTGTTGGAAGGAGGGGCTTTGTAGAAAACTACGCATTTGAGAGAGGCGGGGCATAGAGGAACTACAATAATGTACAGTATTTGAAAAAGAATGTGTTTTTTGAACATTAAAGCATGTCAACATATTCTGTTACACCAAATACACAAAATAATGATCTTTAAAATAGCATCATATGACCCCTTTAAACTGAGAAATGTTACAATTTTATGCACAAAATGAGCTCATTTCAAATTTGATGCCTGCTACTGGTCTCAAAATAGTTGGGATGGGGGCATGTTTACCATGGTGTAGCATCTCCTCTTCTTTTCAAAACAGTTTGAAAACGTCTGGGCATCGAGGATATGAGTTTCTGGAGTTTTGGTGTTGGAATTTGGTCCCATTCTTGCCTGATATAGGTTTCCAGCTCCTGAAGAGTTTGAGGTCACCTTTGACATATTTTTCATTTAATGATGTGCCAGATGTTCTCTATAGGTGAAAGATCTGGACTGCAGGCAGGTCATTTCAGCACCCGGACTCTTCTACTATGAAGCCATGCTGTTGTAATAGCTGCAGTATATGGTTTTGCATTGTCCTGCTGAAATACACAAGGCCTTCCCTGAAATACACATCGTCTGGAAGGGAGCATATTATGCTCTAAAACCTATATATACGTTTCAGCATTCATAGTGCCTTCCAAAACATGCAAGCTGCCCAAACCATATGCACTTATACACCCCCATACCATCAGAGATGCTGGCTTTTGAACTGAATTCAAAATTCAGAATTCAGAATTCAAAATTCAGAATTCAGAATTCAAAATTCAGAATTCTGAATTCAAAATTCAGTCCTTGCCCCCCCTCCCCTCTCTTACCCCACGAATCACTGAACTCGGTCCCCCACCCCACCACCACCACACACACACACACTCACACTGAGACAAGCACCGGCCACTTGTACAGCATTGTACACTCCTTGTCACTTTAAATAGTCTAGATAAGCTATTTGCACTACATTTATATTCTACACTGTTTGTTTGTTTATTTCACTGATTTGCACTATCTGCCATGTGCCATATGCCACTTTACCCATTTTTTATATTATTTTTATTTTCTTTATTTAATGTTTTACTTTTTTCCTACATGTCCTTATTTGTAATTTTGCATTTAAAGTTGCATTTTGTGTATGTATATTGATTTGTACTTATCTGTATTTTTGCGTTCTACTGTTTGTGTTTAGTGTTATCTGTATGCACCAGGGAGTAAGAGTAACGCAATTTCAATTCTCTGTATGTATGTACGGTACATGTGGCAGAATTGACAATAAAGCTGACTTTGAATTTTTGACTTGACTGAATGCTGATAACACGCTGGAAGGTCTCCCTCCTCTTTAGCCCGGAGGACACGGTATCTATGATTTCCAACAAGAATGTCAAGTTTGGACTCGTTTGACCATAGAACACTTTTCCACTTTGAAACAGTCCATTTTAAATGAGCCTTGGCCCACAGGACACAACGGCGCTTCTGGACCATGTTCACATATGGCTTCCTTTTTGCATGATAGAGTTTTAGTTGGCATCTCCAGATGGTACGGTGGATTGTGTTTACCGACAGTGGTTTCTGGAAGTATTCCTGGGCCCATTTAGTAATGTCAATGACAGAATCATGCCGATGAGTGATGCAGTGTCACCTGAGGCCCGAAGACCACGGGCATCCAACAAAGGTCTTCGACCTTGTCCCTTATGCACAGAGATTTCTCCAGTTTCTCTGAATCTTTTGATGATGTTATGCACTGTAGATGATGAGATTTGCAAAGCCTTTGCAATTTGATGTTGAGGAACGTTGTTTTTAAAGTATTCCACAACCTTTTTACGCACTCTTTCACAAATTGGAGAGCCTCTGCCCATCTTTACGTCTGAGAGACTCTGCCTCTCTAAGACACCCCTTTTATAGCTAATCATGTTACAGACCTGATGTCAATTAACTTAATTAGTTGCTAGATGTTCTCCCAGCTGAATCTTTTCAAAATTTCTTGCTTTTTCAGCCCTTTTTTTGCCCCGTGCCAACTTTTCTGAGACCTGTAGCAGGCATCAAATTTGAAATGAGCCCATTTTGTGGATAAAAGTGTAACATTTCTCCGTTTAAACATTTGTTATGTTCTCTATGTTCTATTGTGAATAAAATATTGGCTTATGTGATTTGAAAGTCTTTTAGTTTTCATTTTATTCAAATTTAAAAAATTTACACACACACACACACACATATACATACAGTATATAGTAGAAATATCTGAGCACAGTTTTGTGATGTTGTTGAGATCTTTTTCTAAAACTTTAAAGGAGAAAAAATGTGAGCCCACCAGAGCCTTTAGCTAAGGAGAAATATCTGAGCACAGTGTGTGATTATGTTGAGATCTCTTCTAAAGCTTTAAAGGAGACCATTGTGACAGTGTTAAGAGTTTTTGTCTCAGGAGACAAGTTTGAGAAGCAGGAGACTCGAGCAAAAATCTCCATTCAATCTTAAAGTAACCACATTTCTGTCTAGGATAAATATTTGAGACGTTAAACGAGATCTCACTTTAGATTTTTCTTTCCTATGGGTCTTTATATCCAACAGAATTATTTCGAATTATTTTAAAGCCTATACCAGCAAGGTTACACTCAACACATGTTCAGTATGACACTACGGTGAATGAACGCTGTGGTATTTTAATCCATCATTGTTCTGATACACTGTGTTAACATCATCAGCATAAGGGAGCTTATTCATTATCAGAACAAAGCAAGAAAATATTTTGTAACCTTAAATGTATAATGTGAAATTTTTTGTGTATCCATTGGCATCAAAAGCAGTTTGAGGTGACAAAATACTTGATGCTGAAACAAATATGAATTAAGACGGGGAAAAAATTCAGACGTGAGATTATTTGAAACAAAAACTAAAGTCAATAACTGCTATTTTTTTATTATGTTATTATGTCAAACTTTATTTAGAGAACCATCCAACCAATTACTTATCCCTTTCAACAAGAGTTTTTTTTTGTTGTTGCCAAGGCTCATTAAAGATGATGCATACAGAGCAGAGGATATATAAAGAGTGTTTAAGGCGTTAAGCAGAAAGGAATGCAGAATTTTTCAGTTTAAAATACAGCGTTTAAAAGCTGAACATCATCATCCCAGTTTACCAGCATCATGAGACAAAAAACAAATGGGACGATGTACTCGTGCATGTTGATCACTCAGAAATGGCAGGTGTATTAGAGGATGTCACACATTGTGGTGGGTCTATATTCTGCAGTTGTTCCTTTACACTTTCATACTCTTTTTGCCACTGCTCCTTGGAGAGAGAGGAAGGGCTGACCTCCAGAAACCTGTAGGCATTTTTGGTTTGGAGCTTGAAGATGGCAGATGCTTTTTTACAGCCAGCACCAAAACAGCTCCAAGCCTGTGGAATTAAACGTTTCAAATGTCACATTAGACTTTTGGATGAAACGTTATTAATGACTTATTTAGGAGGGAACAATCAAGCCTTCATTCTGGTATAAATAAAGAGGGGGGGGGGGGGAAACCTAGCTGGAAATATGTTTGTAATCACATAAGTATGAATGTTACCTTTTCGGCTGCTTTGATTGAATCTAGAAATTCATCTTTTAGTTCGTCAAGGTCTTCGATAAGATCTTCTCCAACAAAGGTCTTTTGTTCCAGGTAGTCCAACATTTGAGCAACATTCTCCCAGAAGTTTTTCAGCTGAATCAGAATTGCCTGAATTTTTGACAAGCTACTCTGAACGTCATTTAGATGGATGGGGTTGGGTATGGAATCTGCAGAGGAGAAATAACAAACATGCTTCAACATGACACATATTCGCTCCGTGTCTTAAACTAGACTTGTATCTTGGCACAGTCTTAATCATGACTTGTCATATAGGTATACTTTAAACATGAAAGAAAACGGACTCACTCCGGTCAAAATTGGCTTTGGCAAACTTCATCTGCCAATCAATGATCTGGAGTTCGAGCTGCCACTGCTTCTGTTTCAGAGCAGTCTTTTCAGCAACAAAGTTATTCAATTCAGCTTCAAGAGCCTTCATACAGGCAACATTTTTAGGATCATGTACAGCATCATAAATGCTTTTCACAAGTAGCCCGATGAATGGAACAATTGCAGCGAAGATGCCGAGGCCTCTATTTGTTTGGGTTATGGACCTGGCAAATTCCTGAATCTCTTGGCTTTTGCGGTTTATCTTTCTCTCAATTTCAGCAAGCTCTTCAGTATTTTTTTGGAGTTTTGATTTCAGATCATTCAGAGCACTTTCAGTCTGCTTCATCTCATGGTCTTGTTCTGTAATCTTTTTATCGGTATCTAATTTTTCCTTGATAACATCACTGGTGGACAATGCCACATCTTTGTTGTGTAAATCATACCTACACAATGTTGAAGAAATGTTGCCGTGAAATTAACAGCAATGGGCTGGTGTAACTAGCTTAAAAGTTTAATTTACAACAAGTTCATACTTTTACATGATTATAGAAGTTTCATACAGATAAATAATTTAATTGCTCAAGGTATTTTGAAACATGTTTTCATGAGGAAAATGTTCTTACTTTTCCACTATCCTGTCCACTTCAGTGATAATTTCTTTGATCCAGACTCGTGCTTTCCCTAGAAATTTGACTGCCAGAACTGCCTTATTTTTCTCCACAGCTTTCGTCAACATGGGAAACAGCGACTGAACCAGGTTTTCACTTGTCAAAATACACTGTGAGAAGAACCAAGAGCCATGAGATCTCACATCTTAGACTTTAAAAAAGACAGTGGTGACAATAGTAACAAAACATTCCGAACTCTTATTGCTTGTATTTGTCCTGTAAATCCTGCTTATATTGCTGCTGCATTAAAGTTATGTAAGAAATGCATTTCAAATTTACAGGAAGCATACTGAACCAAAATGACATGTGCAAACTCCTATTTTATTTATTTATTTATTTTTTTTACCTAAAATGACAGTTAAAAAAGTGGACATTTTTCAGGGCTCACATTAGGACACATTATGTATTTATTTCCAGTTATTCCACCTTTTTTTCTAGATGACAGAAATAAAAATACTGAAGTCAAGTAAAAATCTTAAACAGTACTTTCAACATAGTTGCATCAGAGGAGCCAAACAGAAGCTGGGTTTCCACAGCCCGACTCCTGACGATCCTCTCCAGGTTGGGGAAGTTGGCCAGGCACAGGTAAGAGAGATGGTAGAGTAGAGCTGTCTTTTCGGCAGCAGGGAGGAGCTCTTCTACAAATGTTGGGCTCCACTGGGACACAGCCACTGGTGAAAAAACACTGCATGTTTTTAAAGACTGAAAAGATCACATTGATGGCTGGTATTGTTTTCAAATCTCTTGAAATAATGAAACGATGAAATAAGCTAATACTTGCTTTTGCTATCAGCCATCCTTAGTAGGTTTACACAATTTGTGCAATGAGTTCTTCTAAAATGTACTAAAACAGAACCAAAGTTTGGTTGGTTTAATCATGTGTCATAAAATACAAGATGTAACTGGAAGGATATCTGAAAATGATTATAAAAATGTTACGTGAAAATGACTTACATTTTGTTTTGGTAAATTATATTGAGAACAAGGTATTTGGTGTTTTTATACTAAAGATATTCCCACCCTGCCTCCACCCTCAGAGAAAATGACTTCCAAAGAAAAATTTGATAATTAAAGTAGACTGTGCTTATCTGGAATTTAAAGGGGACCTATTATGCCCCTTTTTACAAGATGTAAAATAAGTCTCTGATGTCCCCAGAGCGTATATGTGAAGTTTTAGCTCAATATATCTTTTTATAGCTTGTTAAAATTGCCATTTTTAGGGTGTGAGCCAAAACGCGCTGATTTGAGTGTGTTGCTTTAAATGCCAGTGAGCTGTTGCTCCCGGAGAAGAGGGCGGAGCTTCAAGAGCTCCAGCTCCCTGCTAGCCTTTAAAAATAAACATTACACTATTAATACAAGCCTGTTATCTTTACAGAAAACTACTCTGTTTCAAAGTCAGTCATCTGATTATACTGTGCATAATAAATTTGCGTTTATGAATTACACAGACGGGAAGCACGGCGGGATAAAAATAATAACATAGCTGGTCTCATGCTATCACAAACTTTATAAGTCCCACTTCTGATTGTGAGCTCGACAACTTCAAGCGATCGACTCACGTTGCTTTCATATGCAACTTTTAACTACCACATTCCTATTTAAGATCATTCTGATAGCACTTGAAGACAGCATCAGTGACACACAGAGACAATGATAGCTCTAGCAATTAGCCTTACAGAGCGCCAAGAAGCCCTTTCAGAAAGGCAATTTGAAAAAACAAATGCGTGATACTTTGTCTGGAGCTGACGTTCGTGCACGAAGCGTTGGTATTAATTCCTAAACATTTAGGGGACGTTACCGATTTTTTCCGGGATATTTCCTTTGAAAATGAAATTTAACCACAGTGTCCTCGGCTCAGATGAGGGAGATTATGGAGACTCCTATGTTCATTAGTGCATCCCAAAACACAACACTCGTAAAGCCTCTTTGGTGCTGACATTGTATATATCTCCAGTAATGGTGGACCGCAGCTTCTCACTCAGGGCTGTGTTTATGCTAATAGAGCAGAGAGCGTCACAAATGGGCGGGACTTTTTCCCCTCCGTGACCGTGAACAGAGGGAGAATCTGAAACAGCTCATTTGGAGAGACTGTTTATGATTTTTTGCTTTTATAAAAAAATCAGTTGGTGGATTTTTAACATTATAGGCTGGTTGTTTTCACACACTGCAGCCACACAACTGTGTTCAAACACCTTATAAAAGTGTTTTTTGCATAATAGGTCCCCTTTAACTTCCATGTATGGGGGCAGCTTGAGTCATGTTCATTAAGTGGTTCCACAGAAGAGCAGTAGAGGTACGGTATGTTGAGGTATGCAAAAATCCTTTCCGAGACAAAATTAAATTCTGTTTTAAAAAATTCTATGTTAACAACAAAAATTATTCATGTAATCCCAACTTGAATGGATTAAGTTACATACATCAAAAATATGCAAGAAATGCTACCGGGGTATAAATTCCATAAATCAGTGCTCTTTGGATACAGGATTTTTTTAATTAATCAAAAATTAAGAATGCCAAGGCACTTGAAAATATAATGAAAAATAAAAAGCCTTCATGTCAGTTGACACCCTAATGAAGGCTTGATAGCCACAAAGCGTCGGTGTGATTTGTTTTTAATATAAAGCCATGAGAGAATAAAGGCTTTTTATTTTTCATTATATTTTTGAGTGCCTTGGCGTTATACGAGTTTTTTGACAGATTAAGTTACATGGCTGAACATAAAAAAAATTATGTAAAAATTGTGTTGAAATAATTTGTTTAAATTAAGTAAATTGGACAAACTAACACGTTGACGTTCTCGGTTTGTGTAAATCCACGTGGAGTTCAGGGTATAATTTTTCATCTGCATTAATTTCACACTTGTCTAGTACAAATATGTCGCTTTGTTTCATAATTACACTGTAAATATTTTTTCTTTATTTAACTCAAAAAATGGAAGTGAAATGTGACAACATGCCCCGTAGGTGGGGTACATTGTAACGTTGTAACATGACCATATATCACAGCTTAAAATGTTATCTGATCTAATGAAAAAAATATACAAGACAAACTAAAATATTATGTCAATAAAATAAAATGATTAACCTTTCAGATAAAATAATGGCGTTTTTTTTCAAGAACTAAAAATAATCTCATTTTGGAGTTTGACAACGAACACATTGCAACCGTGCTTGAGACGGCCCTGATCACAAGACACAGCTATACAGTATAGCCTAGTTCAAAACAATGTGGGCAAATATATTAAGAAACACATTCAGAAAAACACAGGCATACACTCCCCCTCCCTCCACATACAGCTCTCACATAACACCAGACACACAAACCAGCCAAAATGCTTTACATTTCTTGAAATAATAATTTCTGAACATTAAACATCGATTGTCAGTCTTTATTCACCTGTTTCTTGTGGCTTCTCTTTAAAACTCATAAAAGTAAATAGTGTGCATTATATCGCTAATGTCATAGAATAACATAGTTTAATAATAGCGGGGCACATTGTAAC
This sequence comes from Aspiorhynchus laticeps, assembly GCA_023376895.1. Taxonomy (NCBI): domain Eukaryota; kingdom Metazoa; phylum Chordata; class Actinopteri; order Cypriniformes; family Cyprinidae; genus Aspiorhynchus; species Aspiorhynchus laticeps. The sequence continues at coordinate 11,788 of JALXFT010002008.1, read as the reverse complement.
GCAGTGTTAAAACGTTCCCCATCCGCACAACTGGAATTTAAAACTTGTTAGTGTCTTCTGCTAGTTAGCAAAACATTAAAGAACTATCTAAACTGATAAATAACAGATTAGAGATTAAAATAATAGCAGATTTGTCTCATTTTAAATTAACACTAAAATTTGAGTTGAAAAATTTACTTCAGCCAGAAATTTACTTTAATTATGGCAAAATAAATATTCAGTGATATCTTCAAAAGATTTTTTAATTTTGGTGCACTTTTTTTCTCTATATAATGTTGATATGGTAACTAGTAAATGACGTAAATTTGGTTATGCTAGCATGTGTGGAAATATTTAAACCACACACGTTAAAACTAACCTGCGTAAGTTTGTGCCCCGCGCTCCCTACATCAGTCTTAGTACATAGTAAATCTACTCAGGTAAATTTTTTTATAATTTATACATTTTATGTGCAATTTGATCACTAATTTTAAGGTTTCTTTTGCCTAATGACTTGTTTCTTAGCCTTAACAAACCCTTCCAGGACGTTGCAGGGAGGGTTTTGTTTGATAATAGTAATGCACAAGTGGTTTTCTGATGGTTACACTTTTAATAATAACAAAGTATATAAATTTGGACAATGACTGACAATAGTGTACTAATAGTAACTACTCACCTATCGTGTTTTCAGTGTCCTTTTCCAGCTGTCCTCCAGCAAACTACACCAGCCTAATATACAGTAGTGGCACTATAGGGCAGGGCCTGCTGGGGCTATAGCCCCGCCTTAAATTTGCATAGCACCGGAAGTCCTCCCAAGAATTTTCTAATAATTCTCAATTTTTTTACTTTCCTCAGTATGACTTTCATTAAATCTAAAAAGTCATTTAAAATCCTAAAAAATAAAGTTAATGAATATGACGTGTTTTCTAATAATTATAAATGCAAACTTACATTTCCTACTGACACATTACAGCAAAAGATATAAATAAGTGGCTTAAAACCTACATGCCTGTGAGACTGTTGCACAGTACTGTATATGTTACCCTGGAGCACAAAAGCAGTCATAAGTAGCACAGGTATATTTGTAGCAATAGCCAAAATATACACTGTATGGGTCAAAATTTTTCCATCCAAAATCATTAGGATTTTAAGTAAAGATCATGTTCCATGAAGATATTTTGTAAATTTCCTACCATAAATTTATCAAAACTTCATTTTTGATTAGTAATATGTATTGATAAGGACTTCATTTGAACAATTTTACAGTGATTTTCTCAGTATTTTGATTTCTTTTTTTTTGCACCCTCAGATTCCAGATTTTCAAGTATTGTCCTATCCTAACAAAACCATACTTCAATGGAAAGCTCATTTATTCAGTTTTCAGAAGATGTATAAATCTCAATTTTAGAAAATTGACCCTTATGACTGGGTTTGTGATCCAGGGTCACATATACATATATATATATATATATATATATATACAGTATATATATACACTATATTGTCAAAAATATTGGGTCACCCCCTTCTAATGAACAGGTTTGACTACTTTAGTAATTTCTATGAGTACAAATCTTAATGTTAAAGGGATAGTTCACTTTGAAATTAAAATTTGGTATCTATCAGCTTACCCCAAGGGCATCCAAGATGTAGGTGTCTTTTTTTCTTCAGTAGATCCAATTTTGATGTTTTTAGGTCAAACCGTTCTAGTCTGTCAGTCATATAATGGCAGGTATAGGTCACTGTCTCTATAAGAGGGAAAAAGAACATGCACAGAGAAATCCAAATTAAACAATTCCCCATCGTAACTACACATTGATGGCCTAAGACACGAAACGAGTGGTTTGTGTGAGAAAACAAACAGTATTTATATTGTTTTTTACCTCTTGTACACAACCATGTCCAAGTGATCTGAGTGCGCACACATCCGGTGTGTGACGTGTGTGTGCGCGCGCTCTGGCTCACGCTGCATTCACACGGGGCGTCGGCATCAACGCTTGACGGAGGGCGTGTCTGAAGCGTGGTGCTGACGCGCCGTCATAGTTACAACAACCAATCACATACTTCTCTGGTGTTGCATGAACGGGAATTGGGTATTTGCATGAGGCGATCTGATTGGCTGACGCCTCCGTTGGCGCTTGAAAAGTTGCGTCAGCACCACGCTTCAGACACGCCCTCCGTCAAGCGTTGGTGCCGACGCCCCGTGTGAATGCAGCGTGAGCCAGAGCGCGCGCACACACACGTCACACACCGGATGCGTGTAAGCACTCAGATCACTTGGACATGGTTGTGTACAAGAGGTAAAATACAATATAAATACTTTTCGTTTTCTCACACAAACCGCTCGTTTCGTGTCTTAGGCCATCAATGTGTAGTTACGATGGGGAATTGTTTAATTTGGATTTCTCTGTGCATGTTCTTTTTCCCTCTTATAGAGACAGTGACCTATACCTGCCATTATATGACTGACAGACTAGAACGGTTTGACCTAAAAACATCAAAATTGGATCTACTGAAGAAAAAAAAGACACCTACATCTTGGATGCCCTTGGGGTAAGCTGATAGATACCAAATTTTAATTTCAAAGTGAACTATCCCTTTAAAGCATATAATGATATTCTAGGAAATTGTGTGCTTCTAATATTATAGCAACAGTTTGGACAGGACCCTTTTCTATTCTAACATGACAATGCCTCTGTGTATAAGGCAAGGTTCAAAAAGAAAATTGATTCAGGTAGTGTGGAAGAACTTGACTGGACTGCATAAAACCAAGTCCTAATCCCAGTTTAACACCTCTGGTGTGACTGCAAATGCAGACCTTGAGCCAAAAACTCGTCACCAAACACCAATGACTTGTACATACACTATATAGACAAAAGTATTGGGACACCCCTTCTTTAGAACAGAAAAATGCACTTCCAAATCTGTGGCAACAACGATGGGAAATAATTCATGTATTTAAAAATTGTATTTCCATCTCTGTTGCAACAGTTTTGGAATTGTCTAAAATGACTGAACCCATATGTACAAGTCATTGGTGTTTGGTGATGAGTTTTTGGCTCAAGGTCTGCATTTACAGACCTTGAGCCGATCTCTGGCGGCTACCTTTCCCTCTCCCTCTGCTCGCACTTCATTCTCACTTTCTTCCGCCACGCCCCTACCCATCCCTCCGAATCAACCGTTACACAGAAGTCATCTGCACTGCGTTTCCCCACAGGAGACGCAAGCTCGGCGACCATCTCGCGATAATCACCGAACTCGCATTATCATACGGAGGCTCCCACTTTTATACGTACCACAAATTATTTGCAGTTAAATGCGCCATCCGAGTGGCTCAATGGAATCAATGTCCTTACTGGGGAGCCCTGGACACCGAACTCCATAACAGAGTATATTTAGGCTGCCGTAACATTACATGTGCAGTCTGCCGATCCATTTCCCACTCCACCATCATATGCCCCTTCATCAACCCATCCATCCCTCTGCCCAGAACCATCCCAGCCCAAAATCCACTAGCTACGTGCCACGCATTCCAAACGTCTCATCCAACCCCCCCATCCCCCCCTCATTTTGCCACCACCCATCTTCCTCCGACAGCCAGGTCTGCACTAGTTTCAATACTGGTAGATGCTCAAGACAACGCTGCCGGTTTATGCATGTTTGCAATTTTTCACGCCGCTTGATATGTTCCGTTCAAAAAGCTGCAAATAAAAATGCTAAAAAATATTTATCGACTCCTGTAAATGTTTCTCGTTTGTCTTCAGAACTGTTTCATCACCCTGACTCCCATTTCATTGATTATGTACTATCAGGTCTCTCACATGGTTTCCACACCGGCGTCGGAAATCTCCCCACCCAAAGCCTCATCTGCCCCAATCTCCAGTCCGCTCTCACCGAACCCGAAACAGTCGATATCCTAATTAAAAAAGAAATAGATGCAAACTTCATGATCGGCCCTTTTTCCGTTCCTCCTTTTAACGTTTTCCAGGTTAGCCCCATCGGCATAGCTACCAGAAAATGTTCAGGTAAAAAACGCCTCAATCGATTTTTCATCACCGCATAATTCCCCATTCCCAAGTGTTAACAACCTCATTCCGCTCGAAGAATTTTCTCTCCACTACCACGACATTGACCAAGCCATTACCCTGATCAAAAACGTGGGTCGCAGCGCTTGGCTGGCCAAAGTCAACATCACTTCTGCCTTTAAAGTAATGCCCATTCACCCAGACTTCTGCCATTTATTCGGCATCCGCTGGCAGGAAAAATTTTACTTTTCTGTTCGCCTCACCTTCGGCTGCAGAAGCAGCCCTAATATTTTCGACATGTTGTCAGAGGCTATCTGTTGGATCCTCTCCAACAATTACGATGTACCTTACCTGGTCCATCTCTTAGATGATTTTCTAATCATCTCGCCCCCCGACTCCACTCCAGCCGCACATCTTTTGACAACTCAAAAGGTTTTTGCAGAGCTCAGGATTCCCCTCGCCCAAGACAAAACCGTGGGCCCTAGCACTTCCATTGAATATTTAGGTATCAACTTGGATTCACAAAAATTCCAGGCTTCTCTACCCAAAGAAAAAATTGACAGGACGATTCTAGTAGCATCCACTCTCTTAGCCAACCCAAGCTGTTCCAAATGCAAACTGCTATCCATACTTTTGTTTGCATGAAGTTCCCAAAATTCTAGTATCTGCTACTACATCTTTAATCTCAACCTGAGAAAAATCATAAAGCAGAGATTTCAGCTTATCTTTACTGCCTAAAGATTTATCACCAGTTTTCCAGCAAGAGATGAAGCCTTGTTTGTACTTGCGTTTGAGTTGACAGCTGAGCTTTGGTTTTCCTTCTCTGGCTGAGGTCAGGGAATCCCGGTGCTTCTGATTGGCTGGCGAGTGGTTGTTGCATGACATCTTTGGGAGAACTTGGTGATGAATGGGGGTTTCCTTGTGATGCAGAAGCTTTGGAAGTTCTTCTCAGAGTTTCTTTGAGTGGTTTCAGGCTTCTACATCCCCAAATCAGAAAAAGTTGGGACAGTATGGAAAACGCAAATAAAAAAGAAAGTAGTGATTTCTAAATTTACTTTGACTATTTTATTGCAGACAATATGAACACAAAATATTTCATGTTTTGTCTGGTCAACTTCATGTCATTTGTAAATATACATCCTTTCTTGTCATTCAGACCTGCAACACATTCCAAAAAAGTTGGGACAGGAGCAATTTAGGGCTAGTAATGAGGTAAATTGGTTAAATAATGATGTGATTTGAAACAGTTGATGTCAACAGGTGATTGTAATTATGATTTGGTACAAAAGCAGCATCCAAGAAAGGTCTAGTCCATTAGGAGCAAAGATGGGCCGAGGATCGCCAGTTTGCCAACAAATACGTGAGAAAATTATTGAAATGTTTAAAAACAATGTTCCTCAAAGAAAGATAGGAAGAGATTTGGATATTTCACCTTCAACAGTGCATAACATAATTAAAAGATTCAAGGAATCTGGAGGAATTTCAGTGCGTAAAGGACAAGGGCGCAAGCCTAAGCTGAACAACCGTGATCTCCGATCCCTCAGGCGGCACTGCATCAAGAATCGTCATTCATCTATAAGCGATATCACCACATGGGCTCAGGACTACTTTGGCAAACCTTTGTCAAGTACCACAATACGTAGTTACATCCACAAATGCCAGTTAAAACTGTACTGTGCCAAAAGGAAGCCCTATGTTAACAGTGTCCAGAAGCGCCGTCGACTTCTCTGGGCTCGGAGGCATCTGGGATGGACCATCACACAGTGGAAACGTGTACTGTGGTCAGATGAATCAGTATTTCAGGTATTTTTTGGGAGGAATGGACGCCGTGTGCTCCGGACCAAAGAAGAAAAGCATAATCCAGACTGTTACCAGCAACAAGTCCAAAAGCCGGGGTCTGTCATGGTATGGGGTTGTGTCAGTGCCCTTGGCAAAGGTAACTTGCACTTCTGTGATGGCACCATTAATGCTGAAAAGTACATAGAGATTTTGGAGCACAATATGCTGCCTTCAAGAAGACATCTTTTCCAGGGACGTCCATGCATATTTCAACAAGACAATGCAAAACCACATTCTGCACACATTACAAGGTCCTGGCTGCGGAGGAAGAGGGTACGGGTACTTGACTGGCCTGCCTGCAGTCCCGACCTGTCCCCAATAGAGAATGTGTTGTGCATTTTGAAGCGCAAAATGCGACAACGAAGACCCCGTACTGTTGCCCACCTTAAGACTTGTTTGCAGGAAGAATGGGACAAAATTACACCTGAAACTCTTCATCACTTGGTGTCTTCAGTCCCTAAACGTCTTTTAAGTGTTGTGAAAAGGAATAGCAACATTACAAAGTGGTAAATGCTTTACTGTCCCAACTTTTTTTGGAATGTGTTGCAGGTCTGAATGACAGGAAAGGATGTATATTTACAAATGACATGAAGTTGACCAGACAAAACATGAAATATTTTGTGTTCATATTGTCTGCAATGAAATGCAAGTCAAAGTAAATTTAGAAATCACTACTTTCTTTTTTTATTTGCGTTTTCCATACTGTCCCAACTTTTTCTGATTTGGGGTTGTAAAAGATTTCTGAAAGAGTCAGGAAGTTTGACGAAGTGTTTTGAGTTCTGGAGTCTCGCTCACGTGATGGTACAGCGTGTGAGCGCCAGTTGTAGTGCGGTCAACAAGGGGAAAGAGCCAAAGAGCGAAAAAAGCGAGCCCCGATTCTTTGTGTCACAAGTTTTTAAGCGGCTGATTTTGTCCATCCCTCGACATAATCTTCCAATCAAATTGTCCCTGCAGGGCGGGTCCACGCTCCGTAAGGTTCCTCTTCGTGCATAAATTAACATACTACTTAATATTCCACGTGGGGAATATCTCTGCAAGTTCTGTTAATAACTTCTATAAAGTGTGATCACCCGAGTATGATATCGAATACTCCTTTTTCATTCACACCACGGAATTGCAAATAAAACAAGCTTTCACGCAACATCAAACAGAGTATTTTGCATACACAGAGTACATTTAATAACCTTATCTACTAAACGGGGTTATCATGCATAGATTAAAATAGTTTCCAATAAACACATCAAACATAAAGCATATTATTTGGGAGTATATTGCTCTAATACTTTAAATGATTTTAAATGTTTGTCTGTTGAAAATCATCATGCAAGTTTGCGTTCCTTTGTCTGTAAAAGAGGAGAAAAGGGGCGCGTTCTCTTTGGTATGCAGAGAGAGCAAAAGGGGAGATGTCCTGAGGTCACGAAAATGTCACGGGTGGAGATCTGGTGATTTTCTAGCTCAGACACGGAGCTGTAAATCAGTCTTCCTTTGTTGATTCGATTATCAATTTAAGCGTTACATGGTCATGGGTATCATGAGCCATCTGTTTGCTGGAGTTAAAGTTATCACTGTCTTAGTGTTTTCAGGCCTGGAGATTGTCCCAGTGAATCATCCTTTGTAGCTAAAGTCATTCCAGATGGAAAGAGAGGTCCTCTCTCCTCAAATCTATCATTGTTTTGATGGATCTCGTGAGAAGATAGCAGAGCAGGACAGGAAACCGGCTGAGACACTTGGGCGCTATGTTGATCATTAATTAAGTTTACGACCGCAGATGGCTGAAGGCAGACTCTTTAGATGCTTCTTCGAATGAGTTGATTCAATAGTTTATTTGTGTCTGTTCGACAGGAATCCTAGACTTCCGACATCCCGAAGAACTTTTGCCTGAAGAACAGTTGGATCCTGACCAGGATCTTCACTTGATCTGCCTTCACTACGTGATGCTACCAAGGCTGAACCATCATCTTCAGTTATTTATGAGGACATGGGACAACCATTCCCTTTCCACTGAAGGGAACAGGTCCCCAAATCCACTGTGGTTAGCTGGCCAAGTTATGGGTCCCCAGCAGATTCAGTACACAGTAAGCATAGATCTCTCTTATTTTAAAAAGCTTTTAAAATATAACTGCTTTTCACATAAATACAAAATATTTTTTATCATTACATGTAAATAATTATTATAACTACCAACAAGTTAGTGACCAAATCTTTATAATGTGGTTAAGTTTAATCTGTGTTCTCTTGGAGGATTCAAGCACATTTGGAATAGACTGGGATGCGCCTATTGCAGTTCCAGATGCTATCCACGAAGTCCTTGTTCCTGAAGCGCCACCTGCTCTACAGGATGTAATTGAGACAAACCATTGACCCATTTATGAGCAGTGATGTATTTGGCATTGACATTTACATTCAGTGCCTAAGATCAGCCCAGACCTATTTGGCAAAAAAAAAAAAAAATATTATTAAAAAAAATGTGGCCAAAGATTTACTTTTCAATTTGATAAGAAATGTGACTTTGAACATACAATAGCAGATAAATATGAATCATTTTTCATTTGTGTAAGACAAAAATAAATGGCAAGTAATTTATATTTACATGTTTACATTACTGTAGTGCAGATAAAGAAATTTATATTTACGTTGTTTTGGATATGAAAAATGATATTGCTATTTACCCGTTTCAAAGTTATGTTATTTGCTTGTTTTAAGTGTAATGCCATATATGTTTTGAGATAAAGATGCTTGCAATTGCAAAACTTGCTTAGTTAGAATGAGTAAGCAACAGTTGTGAAAGACAGGCTTATGAGCAGTCCAGGAAACAGACTGCTCAGGAAACAGACTGCATGTTCCTGTGGCTCAGTGGTAGAGCATTGCGTTAGCAGCGCAAAAGGTTGTGGGTTCGATTCCCAGGGAACACACATACTGATAAAACATGTATATCCTGAATGCACTGTAAGTCGCTTTGGATAAAAGCATCTGCTAAATGCATAAATGTAAATGTAAACAGAGCCAGGTCAGGTACTTTTATGGTTACCAAGTAGGGATGGGCTGCAGAGAGGAGACTTTCAAGAGTCAGAAGTCGGCCTAGCAGTCATACAATGGGCCCTAGAAATAGGAAGCCACTATGAGCAGGAAGTGACTATACAATGTAAAACCTCAGTGGCAGAAGGAATTATGAGCACGGCTCGTAAAAAGAACCTGGGCAAAATAAAACTGTACACTATGAATGGAAAAAACCTGAAGAAGTCTCGGGTGAGACTCCTAATATGGAAAAGGTTAGGATATACAGAGAGGCAATGACAGACTTTCAAAAAGCACATAAATTCCTGCTTGACACTATGACAGAGATAGTGTAGTCACAGTAGCTGACCCACACCCACCTCGGTCTGCGGTTACAGAAATACAGTTACAGCGGATAATGATCTGAATGTATGAAGGCTGGATAGAGAATACCTCAGGAGGTATGATGGTAGTAAATGGAAATCCACAGATGATTAGAGGATCAGGAATAGCTGGAGCAGTTTTTGGATGTTTAGGGGAAGGAACTCTTAAGGAAATAGAGAATATGAGGTTTAGATTTGGTCCTCAACAAGCTGGAACAGTAAGAATTACTAGAGGTTCTCCAAAATGGGAGAGTACAGCACATATATGACTGACTGAAATACGCAGTCATGTAGTAAAGAACAAGCTGAAGAAGAGAGCAGATTGATAATAAGAAATATAATTAAGGAAGCTGTGAGTAGAGGAAACAGGGAAATACATATGATTCCAATGAGTCCAGTTATAGAGGGTCTTATAGCTGGAATAATAGAAATGTCTCAAGAAAACCAAGTAACTATAAACCTCATTGTTAAAGAGAGAGAACAAGAGGAAATAAAGAATATAATTAAGAGACAAAAAGAGATATGAGGAAAGGCTAGGACTATTAGAATGTATAAACACCTCACAACCTACTGCACCCTTTAGTGAGGATTTCGAACGTAAAATGACAGAATACCACTCTCATGTCACAGATCAGCCAGGCTCCACCACCAATCCATCACAACGATCTCAGTCACCTGAGTACTAATTCAAGGCAACTGCACCTCATTGGCACCCAATCACCCCAGCATTACTTAAGCACACACCCCACTCCAGTCAGTTGTCCAATATCGTCTATACGAAGTGGACTCTCATTACTCTTCGCTACTACTTACCTGATACTAAACTGTTTGTGTACTTACCTCCTGTTCCGCTCCATCGTTGATTCCCTGGATCTCCATCGTCTGCTCCACTCCGTAGACCATCCAACCTCTCCTCCACCAGCATCCTGGGGTGTGTGCTGCTCCTCAGCATCCACAAGTTCCTGGCAAGACAAAACCATATCAGGATATCTCAGGATATTTCTCCATTGCATCAAGTGTCTAAGACTCTACTCACCTCCATAGACTGCTTACCCATTGCTAAATTCAATAAACATTCCATTGTATTATAATCCTCTGTGTCCAGTCTGCTTCCATAACTTCTCAGGGTTCAGGAGAATGCGAGAAGGCGAGTCAGGATTAGATCATCCACACCAGTTCCAGTGAACAGGACAACTCCTAGATACCTCAGATTTAATGCCTCAAAAGAGTCAAGAGAAGAACAGGTTGATTTACAATCTAAATTATTAAAGTTAAACTTAACTGAGGCTGTGAGGCAGCAGGTCGGAGGCAGGAAACAGGGCGAGGACCTCAGTGTTTACGCAAACCACACTATGAAAGCAGCTGAAGCTGCAAGACTTGGCAAAGATTCCATCACCAGGTTAGTGCACACTTGTACAGGCCATGCTGTCTCTGCGGAGGCATTAGAGAGGGCACAAAAATTGACCGGGACAGAGGATAAATTTAAACATTGGAAAAAAGACTTAGTTGAAGCTCAAAAGTTGGTCTAGTAATATTAAGTATGTGGCTGTCAACAGAAGATGAAATCCCTCATGAGGACAAGATTAGGTTGTTGCATGAAGTAGGTAGAAATATACCTGGAGGACTTGCATTAGCCACAATATTAAACAATGCCAGCAAAAAGAAATTGAAAACAGATTAGCAGAGTATGATCTTACTACTCAGCATGTAAAAAAGAAAAGAGAAAAATCGCTCAGAGCAGGTTATAAAAAAGGTGGCAGCATTAAACCATTTAAACCTAGAACAGGGGAGCAGAAATATATAATAATAGGTTCCAGAGTAAGCAGAGTAACCAAAGTGTCGCTAGTCCTGGGAAGTGGACTAATCAGAGCCCAAAAAAATGGGGGAAAGGAAATCCCAGAGTAGCAAATAAGACAGTGACAGCTGTTAAGAATAGCTATATCCCAGATGGAAAATGGGAACAAATCACTCCAGAAGAAAGAGAGAAAAATAATAGTTAAAAGAAAAAATAGTACAATTACCCAAAGAAGGTGAGGAGAAATAAAGTGATTGAGCAAACACAGAAGAAACAGGAAGAAAGAAAGAGGAATAAAACTTCAGAAGCAGAATAGAGATAGGTAGGCATACTGAAGCAGAAGATTTGTGACCCCAGAGTGATAGAAAGAGATAATCAATTATTTGTGGATTTAGAAGGAATTATGTACCTTGTGGATACGAGAACCTCTTTTAAACACCTCACAACCTACTGCACCATTTAGTGAGGATTTTGAAAGTAAATTGACAGAATACCACTCTCAGGGGTCAGGAGAATAACTGTCAGATTCAGATGAGCAAGAAAACACGGACAGTAAACAGTAGTGACTCATTAGAAGATGATCTTAGAGAAGTAAGATTGCGAAAATAAGAGAGCAGGAAGTTAGAGCTAAAAAGAGTTGTGTTACATCAAATAAATAATGATAGGCCTGAAGTTAATATTAAAGGGTTAAAATACAAAAAAGCCCTAGCAGACAGAGAAAGAGGCAAAAATTAGTGTGATCAAAAAGTAATCAGAGGACGCAGTTTAATTTA